>JAMKCH010015599.1:0-27877 GCA_023653785.1 Ophioderma brevispina
GCTAGTCATTAATGTTTTTGATATTTACTTCAATTGTTCAATACATAATATGGCTTTAAAGAATTGTTCCAAAAGTCAGGATGCGATAGATTGTTATAACATAAATATCACTTTTGAGACTTAGAAAGAAAAGCAAATTCTATGCCAAAGTGGACATGACCATCAACATTTCTAAATGAATGCCCCCCCACAATTAATTTAAGATAGAAGGGGGGTATGGGACACTGTTGGTGAATATGTTTTGGAGTCTAATTTTTTATGGTAACTTTACACAGACCGAATCTGTGTTAGTGGGATATTAAACCCACTAAACACAGAGGAAGGCGTATTGAAAACCCCGCTGTGTGTACACTCCCCATTGCAGTGGGACAACCAGATGTCATTTGTTTACACATGCCTTTATTTTTCAGTCTTTCCTAATATAAGAAATATGAGTCCAACTTACCCAGAATCACCATAGACATGATATCACTTAGAACACTTTTTCAATGCTCAAATCATGAAAATCCAGAGAAATTGGAAATTGAGAAAGGTACAGTTTCAAGAGACAAAGGAACTGTTCCAAGGAGTAGTTTTCTCACCAATCAATATTCGTCCATTATGGGGCTAGCTATTGAATAGAACTTTGAATGGGAGGGGGTGCAATCATGTTGTTTTATCTTACGGTCTTACGTCGTACGTCCATCCAATCGTCGGTAAAGCTCCATTCGAAGCAACCATCACCAACTTGATAGCGCAGGAACAAAACATGTATAGTTTGCAGGATACACGGTGGACATGGGAAAAAAAATTTAATTGTTCATGGATTGTTTGTAGCTATTTAAAAAAGCAACTTTGAAGGACTCAATGTCAATGGCGTTAACGATATATCTTGGTAATTTAATTCCAATGGGGATTGTTGAAGGGAAAATGTGTCCTCCCCATATCTATAGTTTCTGGTAATCTAATTCTGCCGAAATTTTTAACCATGACTCTGGTACCCACCCTTGTTTGACTTTGATAGGTAAATGACTACCCAACGGAATATCCACAAGTCCATTGTCTTTATGTTATATAGCAATGTTGACTTTCGTTGCCTCCCGCCATGGTTTGTTTTTTAGTGGTTCCCACTCCAACTCTTGCAAGAGTCCCCCTGGTGACAGTGCCTTCTCTCCGACTATATTCCCCCTTGCAGACGAACCTTGCTTGCTTGTCTTTGGAGATCCTATTAAGGCCTATTTATTATTTAACTGTTTGATTGAAGACTCTCCTGCCTGGATGCATATCCAACAAAGGTCTAACAGTGGTTGTATATGCTGTTGACCGGACTGCTCATCACATGACCACAGGTTACGTCGAATCAGCCCAAGGAACACTTTGGGCTTTAGAGCACACTTTCCGAAATATGGTTTGCTTCATGTCAGAGTATTATTGAAGCAAACTCCAAATACGGATGCGATTCCACTGTGTCCCATTTCCTGTCCCGACCGAACCTGTAGGTGTGCTAGTTGGGTTTCTCATTCCAATTGTCTTGGGTGACGCATTTACTTGGGTTGAATGACATCAAAACCAAAAAAGTGTCAACCATTAGAATCCTACTAAATGTACATACAAGATGTTTAATGACCTCATACCAACCAAAACTTTTTGTCCACTGAGGGTTACTTTTTCAAAGTGAGTGGGGGTAAAAGTTGTTTACTACTCAATTTCTTCTTGCATGGGCTTCAGGTTTTCATAAATAACCTCTGGCTAGCTTCATTGTTCACCCCCTCTCAAATAAAAAAATTTTTTTTTTTCAGTTAATTGTTTAATTTTGGGTAATTTGTTGAAAATTGATTCAAAAATTACAAATGAATAATGTACATTGACTTGTTCCATAAAATGACATGGACATTGGGCAACAGAATAATGCCAGGCTTTCTCTAGGACAAATTTGAATAAATTTGGTTTGTTATTTCACAGATATATGGCAAATCAAGGTGTAACTTTGTGACGCAAAAATGGAATTGGACCTACTAATAGTTTACTTCACACTGAGAATAATCAATGTATGGCTGTGATAATTCATGGTTTAAAGCTCTTGGTATAAGGTAATAGTGGACAAATAATGCCCAGCTGGCCAGGATAAAAGATAGTTGATATCAATGTTTGTAAAAGTTGGATGTGACATATTACAATGTGAAGAACCACTAATGAATGTTTGAATAAAGTGTTTCAACCAAAGAATGCTTGAAGATTTAACTCATTTATGAGTTCTACACAGAGTAGAATATTTCAAAACGCTTATTATTGGGAATCATCAGTATATTTTGCTAGTTTTTAGGGATGGATGTGGACATTTCTTTCTTGTGAACGAACAATTGCATCATTATGGGGAGTAAGTGGTTTATCTGAAGAATTATGTTTTATTCAGTCCAACTGAATTTTTTGACAATAACCTATCACATTTTTTAATTTAAAATGTTTTTCTGGCCTCTTTGCTTCAAATTATGTTTCATAAGCCCATGCATTACTGAGCTTGGCTAAAGACGGTGTTTATGAAAAATTTAAAAATGGAAAGGGTTCTGAAATACATCAAGCAACCTTAATGACATTATAAATAAAACCCATACATGTGAAAAAGCCAATCAAACAAGTTAGTTGATGAGTTAGATAGGCACTTTTATCCAAAAACTCCTTTTTGATGCATGTGACAAATGGGTGTGAACGGACACATTTTTAGTGGTCTGGCATAATTTAAAGAGCATAATAGGACACATAACTCATTGTGCTTTTTAGTGACACCAAATAGCTCTAACAAAATAACTAATATTGGGTACACTAATGATATTTATATTTGAGCAGTGAAAGTAAGTTGTTTTGGATGTGACGGATGTGACTAATGTCACAAAAGTGAACGGACAATTAAAATGATTTCCCACCCATAAAGATTTGTATGACCTAATGTTGTAGGGTACCATTATAAGGCTCTTCCAATTGTATTTCAATTAATATTACAAGTGAATATTTCAATCTTTACACCCCCAATTCTACCTTAAAATATGGTGTATGTGACAAAATCAGTGAACGGACATGAGTGCTCCGCATCCATTTGCTGTAAACAAAAATTAAGGAGCAATAACAAACATGTTTTAAGTCCAATAATTAGGACATAAATTATCAATTGACAATATTTTTTGTTAACAGAAAGGGGAGAATTGAGGTTTGTTTTAAGAACCCTTTGAAATGTGTGTAAAGTGAACAAAATGTCACATCCACACACTGAAATTTTGCGTGCATATACTATACAAGAACAGCTATTTCCTTAATTTTGATCTTAAATACAAATATGGGACTATACTCTCCAACAAAAATAAAGTAGAGTAATAGGGAAACGTTGGTGTTGAAGAATGCAAACTTGCCAAATAACAATTTCCAATTGACACGACCAGAATGGTCCCTTTTAGGCCTGTTTATTATATCACCACACCTAAACTTGTGACAGGAGTCAAGTTGTTTAAGCTATGGGAGGTAGAAGCCAATAGGTGGGCATGGATACACACAATAATGATAAGCTCGATCCCATAATTTTGAACATGCTGGAAGGAAAAGACAACATTCAAAATGTGCGCCTAATCATGAAATGGGCCCTTATCCATTTCCCTTTAAATTTTTGAACATAAACAGCTGTAAAATGTAAGCACTTTCAATTGGCTATGCCCCCGGGTTCAATTCGCATGATTGACCCCTGTAGTAGGCACTGCGTATGACGTTATTTTTAGGTTTGAAACGACTCGCATCATACAGGTTTTGCTACTTTCAACTGCGCCGCCTGCAACAGTTGCGGTCTCGTTGCGTATGAACGTTGCATTCAACGGGTTTTTCGATTGTTTTCACTGGGGTGGACCGTCCTTTCTTGTTGTATTTAATAAGAGCCGTAAAGCAATCGGCGAAAATTGGGTTGAGATGACCTTAAATATAAAGCTGTTACAGCATGAGAAAACCGGCCGTCGTTCTTCCACTTAAAAATGGTATCCCGTCAGCTTAGGTCAATTCCCGTAACGACGTACCAGGTTTCCCAAAATCATACCTTATATTCACTCTAAATTGATCCTTTGTTTGAATCTTGAAATCCAAAAAGTACCATTTACTATTCCCTTATATCATCCACATGGTTCAAAATACGAGCTGAAATTTGAATTAACAGACCGTCACTTTAGCATGTCATAAATTCCAGAGTCTTAGGGTTAGATGGATAGAATTTAGCTTTTCATTTGACAGTGTTTTTCACTTGATTTGTAAATATGTGGATTCTTTCCCTTTCAATTGTGTCTTCTTATCTTGAAATATACGAGTAAAGGCATCATTCTTAATAGCTGTGGCCTGGCTATAGTAAGTAATTTGCCTTAGCATGTCCCCGTGCTTAAGGCAAAATCAGCTTTGACAATTATGGGCCATTCTTCGGGATGTCCCACACGTGACCAAACTTTATTTACCCTCAAGACCAAACAACCAACTAGATAATCGAAGTGGAAACATTAATGTTTCCACTTTCGCTAGCATTGCTTGTTTTGTCACAGGGGCAAATAAATATCCGTCACGTGTGGTGAGTCCGAAGAATTGCCCTTATGTTGAACTTGAAATTTTGAAACTATTTGAGTGATACTTCTTCAATTATAAACATTCCTCCCATATAAAAAAATCGAACATGCATACCAAGAGGAATCAAGGTTGTTGCGCCAGGCCCGTAGGACATAAGGTTCTGTAAGGCATTATAATATTTCAATCTCCACATGCCAGTTTCACCAACAACTACATGTATCACTTTGCTGCACTTAAATAAATTATTCCCATTTTAATCTCACACACGTTATGAACATGTTGGGTCTGAAAATTGTGTGGTATTGTTTTTTGTTTTTGGGAAAATAAAGTAAAAACGTTTCCATTTCACATTCAATGGTAGTTTCATGTTGCCAAGGACCAATAGGCAGTTATGCACCAACTCACCGTCAGAGCTGGAGAGAGTCACTACTGGGTGGACTTGGTACCAAATGAAAATCTGATCATCTAAAGGCTTTTGCCATAATAGAATCAGTTGAGAACCAAAAAAAGAACCCACAATTTTGTATGTCCCTCCGATTATGCATTTCTCGCATGACTTGAGGTCGCATCGATCTATGATTGTGTCATGTTAAATGAAAAGGACCACGAGTCTGTACCCCAATGCTTGAACTACAATACATCCCCGGGGCATACATCATGCCGGTCTGGCCCTCGCATCAATGTCATCTAGCCCAGATCAATTTGGAAAAGTTTATGCTTTGCTCAAAGTGTGAACGAAACGTTATGTAGATACCCCACTTCCTGTGCTGAAAGTACCCAAACTGGTCTCCACTTCTGATTCTGATTTCAGATCCCTTTTAGGTTTATTTCTGAAATACCGAATGGGGACTAAATCTTTTGTGGGTCATGAGAACAACCCTTGACCTAACCCATTAATTCAAATCATATTGGTGGGCACGGCCTGGTAATTGAATGGTTTGTTCATTTTGATGAGTGCTATAATAGGCCCGTATCACAGTAATTGCCAACTTTTTAGTCAACCCTGGGTCCTTTTTTCAAACTTAGTGTCAAGCTTTGTTCTTTGTTTTTGTAATGTTGTAAGACTATAAATTTTAAGGAAAAATAGAAAGCACACCTTAATCTTTTTCCGTTATTCTTTTTTTTAATCAGAGAGTTTTTTTGAATTAAGCCATTTTTAAAAATGCCATATTATTTAATGGAAATTTTAGTTAATTGCCAAAAGAAATTAGCCTTGTCTTCATCATAAATTAAAGTATTCACCTTCAGGCAATAACCAGCTGAATATGAACATTGACATTTTGAATTTTGACAATTTCTTTCTTGACCCTTTTGTGCTTCTATTTTTATCTCCAACAGGTTCGTTTGCATCAAAAAGTTTTAGTTATAAATCAAAAAGTACAGAGCCGAATGATTTTTTCATGATTGATTAGTTGTAGCTGGAGAACATTTGTACCGAATGTAAGCAAATCTCACCCATCAGTTAGCAGATAATTAGCTTTATGTCCAAAAGTGTGGGGGAACCAAAAAAACACGGACTGTTGAACTAATTTTGGACTTAAAATCTTATCTTTTTGACATTTATTAAAAACAAAAAAAAAATGATTTTAACTCTATACAGAATTGCAACACTATCTAACTTCCCCTATGAATGCTTTGTTTCATCCTCCTGCCCTTTCAATATTCCAAAGATGTTAGATTTGCATGTTTGCTTGATTGAAGCTTGCGTTGGATTGACAAATTGAAAATGGGAACTGGGCAATTTTTTTGAAATTTAAACTAACACTGATCACACTTCAAAGTAAGTTTGGGTCAGTTCACAAACCCTGGAACACCTAGAAAACATACTATAATTAAAGTTGCAGACCTCCTGCGTTTTTTTTTTTGGGAGATATGCCGACTGAGTTGTTGGACTGACCACATGTGTTTGGACGGACTAGTGTGAATGGACATTTAATGTTGAATTGAGCCAAGTCATTTACAGTGGTTATCAAAACTTTTAGTACAATTTACTAGCAGAGTGAAATCACTCTCGGAGCGTAAGTCCACAACATAGAACTACTTTCATAAAGACAACAGGCTTCTGCACAAAGTGTTGGACGTGACAAAAATTGTGAACGGAAAATTGCGAACGATTTTGAATAACCATATCTGAATTAATCAAGAACCATCCTATAATTTTGTGTGGGCAATCATGAGGGATTGTCTTAGTAATGATCCGTAACAATAAATTGCCACAGATATCCACCAGAGGAGTGTCAGTGTAATTGAATACAATGGTATTCATGTGAACATGAAAATGTCACTTCCAACACTCACTTATTGATTTGTTCCATATAAGTTTTTTGAGGCACTCTGCTACAACCTTATTTTCACAGGGTAATAAAGTGTCACTATTGCCTAAAAGAACTCACAAGTAAAGAATTACAGGTTTCTACATAGCTAATATGGCACTGGAAAACAAAAGAAAAAAAAAAAAAAAAAGCATGTATTTTTGTTGACTCCTCAGTCAAATTTTGACCATTTTTGTGGGGCCGTCTCCTGAACTAACAACACAATTAAGTTGGTATAGGTATGGGAGGTAGGTCTAGTAAAGATCTAAGTACACACAAAAGTGACTCTGTATCACCTTCCTGAAAAAATCCATAGGTCTTAAGTGCGAACTTCAAAGTTGGCATTACTGTGAAACGGGGCCCCCCCCAGATTTGAATAAGCCTTGGCCGCCATCGTCTGAGCCTATAGACAATGTTGATGTATAGCGCCACCATGAAGTGTTTAGGAATATTTAGCCCTGTTCAAATCAACATGCCCTGAATCATTAATATGCTATCGTTATCAAAAATGAGTAACTGAAATCACTTATTCATAATTATTGGTCAAATCATGGATTGTTATTGTTAGTGTTTCGAGCCGTCTGCCACATGTATGCATTTGAAAACATCTCAAAATGTTATTAATCTTAGCCCTCGTTCGCAACGTTTGGAAATCGCAGGTTGTCCTCTCTGAAGTAAAATCGTAATCTCTTATAGCTCGCACCCTTTTCTGGGCGCGAGCAATATTGGCATGAAAAAAATTGACATAATGAAAAGACCCTTATCCTGCATATCACTTCCACAATTTTGAAAACAATTTGGATGTTTAAATGTCTGTAACAGAAAAGCATGTTCACACCCCTTACAGAGTTACAGTGTATCTCTATCATGTTTTTGGCAGCCCAATTCAAAAGCCTTCAGACCAGGATTCAGGCATTGGCTTGTAAAAGGCTTGAAAATATTGTTCTGGCAAGTGAAAGATGGATTAGCCGGTATTATCACAATATACATAGCAATGTCTTGAGCTGTTACAACATGCTTTTCAAGTTTGGTAAATCTGGCAGTAATGTCATCATCCTTGTTCAAGAAAATTGCCAACAGAATGCCACGCCCCCCCCCCCCACCCCCCGAACTCTTCTTTTTTTACTTTTTTACATAATGTAAACACCAATTGTTTTCAAACTCAATGGAAGTGATTTCAGTAAGGGTCCTTTCATTGTCAATTTTTTTTTCATTACTTATGTCCCTTTAAAAGTTATGTGCGGTACTTGGGAGCTCAACGTGCTCCTCCCCCATTTTCTCATGCAGTGTCATTTTCATATATTCTGGGAACCATTTTACACATGGCAAGCATACTTAGACTCTCTGCGTAAAGCAATGATTTCAGTAATAATTTTCACTCCTTTTCAAGTAAAATCCAAGGACAAAAGTGCCTAAGCTTCGTTCAGACTCTAGATTCGCGAGTTTGTCAGTTTCATTATCTTTGAATATAGCATAAACAAGCACACTGCAACGCTGTCCCCAAATGAGTGAGATGTTTGCTGGTTTCCTGATAACTTGTATTTCCCTGTAATATTGGAAGAGGAATTGAACCACAAAAACGCCAGACATTTAAATGTGCAACAAGAGAATTCACATATCAGGTGTCCCCTAAAAAAAAATCAAAAGTACATATTTCTTGCCCCGACGTAAAGCTTTTCCATAAAAATTCCATATCTGAAAGATTAAGGTGCTTGTTCTATTTAATGCCATTTGTTCCTATGCTTGATAATGCACTTGCCATGTACGGCCCTATCATTTACCGTGGGAAAAAGCTTGCGGTTTTTGACGGTAGAAGCATGCACTGCAAAGCCCTATTCAATACTGTTTCTAATTTTGATGGTTTTAACCACTAAAACGGCAGTTTTCTGTTTATTCTTGAGAATACCTGATTTGAGCTGAAATTCAGACGATAATGAAAAAAATATGGCCTTTCATTGATATCAAAAACGATACGACTTCCGAGAGAAATCAGGGGGTCCCAAGCGATCGAACACGCACCTTTTAAGAAAATAATGTGTCTTTGGTTGAAAATTGTGAAATTTTCTAATTTCGTATAGGAGCAGATAAAAAATTCAGCCTATGTTTTCTATTCAATTATAACTTAATGACCAGTTTCAAGCTGACTTACGTGGCGGACCGGGTGTGAAAACAATAATTTAGGGGTGAAAACAGTCAAAATTCTTTATTTTTAATATGGCCGCCAAAATCAAATGATATGTTAATATATTTTCAGATTTTGTCCACTTAAAAACCCCTATTTTTCACGCGATTTTTGAGAAAAATTCAGTTTTTGGCCAATTTTAGGCCACACTGGCCCTTTTTCGGGTGACACAATTTTGACTTGCTAATTTCCTGTGAGTGTATGAAAATGAAAACTACCTAGTAGTGATTAAAAGACCTCCTTTATGCTCCTCATGTTAGGGTGTACAATTTGTAAACATTCAAATATGAAGGGGATCAATCTATTTCTTTATTGTTGTAACAGGGTTTAGAAAGTCGGCGTCAGGGTGACATGATTTGGGAAAAAATTCAATTTTCGCCCAATTTTGTGAATTGAAAAAGCCATAACTCCTCAATGGTATGGGCTATGGCGATGCTTCCTGTGTCTTTTTGTTCAGTCATTAAATATGATATCAAAGTTGACTAAGTTTTGAATGTACTGAAAAAAATAAAGTAGTATATGTTTTACCCCTACCCTAACTTTCGGAGGGTGTGAAACATAAGGCCTTCGCAAAAAAAATACGTCCTTTAAAACTGTGAGTTTTAAGGCTCACAAATATAACTTGCTATAGCCAAGACCTCCCTCTAGAGCAAGTTTATATCTGTTTAACCTTAAACCTCACAGTTTTGAAGTACTTATTTTTTTGGCGCCGATTTTTGCTCAAATTTGAGGACTTCGGGCACAAATATGCCTGTACAGTGCTATGGGAAACAATTTCAAGTCTAATGATATGCATTTTTTATTTCAGATTCAGCTTCTACACAAAATTTCACCCTAGAAATGGTCTTTTTAAGTATGGGGATATCTTTCCCTCTAAGTTTCCACCATTCTGTCCCAACGTAATCACAATTTTGAACCTTCTTAGCAAATTAAAGTCAATCTTTTTTCTCTCTTTTACGACATTTCTGTCGCCAAATACAATGTAAAAAATCTATTGAGTGTCTAATCTAACTATTAACGAGTATTATGACACAATATTTGGGTGGCCTCAAATCTCCGTTGCACCTTTTAAGTCCGCATCTATCTGTCAGCTTTTGAAAGTAAAAAAAAATAATTGTCCTCCCACTCCTATCGCAGGTTTTTCGATCGGCCCTAACCGAGTTCCAATAATTTAACTTATGGCATCTTTTTAAAATTTGGACATAAACTTTTTGGTGCCAAGTACAACCTGTTCTGTTGGGCAGTTCAATGCCCCTTTAAGTTTGAGATTTTTTTTAATTATGGTGTTTTTTTGTGTTTTTATTAAAATAATTTTACGTGACTATCAAGCATCTCTAAGTCTGTAGAATATTCTTACCAATTTGTAACCGTTGCTACAATTTGTTCCCAAAAAGTTCATGTCATACATTTACACAGCTGCAAATTTGGCAGCCAATGTTGACACAACAAGGGTAAGTGTTCACCTTAAAATTTAATGTGGGGAAATTTAAATCTGGAAAAATGTTATCAAATGATGCAGAACCCTCTCAAGAGCCATACATATAACGTTTATTGCAAATAATGAATAGGTTTAAGCCATTTTGGCAGCTGTAAAGTTGAAGGCAGAAGCTGTCTGTGTCTCTTGGCTTAATGGCACTTTCAGTACACAACCGGTCATGACTAGATAGTCTATGGAATTAACCGCATCCCTAAAAAGTTAGACACTATTCTAATCATGATCATCAGGACGAGGCCTCACCTAGCTACACTCAGCATGATATAATAGCTCGATGAGCTGAGTGAGGTACTACGTTAGGCACGCATAATATAATTTCCCATTTTAAGCTTTCAACTAGGGCGGCTCCTGGTTAGTACATCTTCAGTGGCTTAGCCAGAGGGGGGGCATGGGGGCCGCGCCCCCCCCAAATAATTGATTTCGTCGGTGGAGATGAGCCCGTCGGTTTCACTTGAAAAATTCAGGACAGGTCAATGGCACTTGCAGGCCAGATTTCTGGCAAAGTATAGGTTTAAAGGTTCAATGGACAGCCTGCTACAAGTAAAATTTTAGAAAAATTACAAAAAAAGTCAAAATGATGTAGCTCTAAATGCGCAGAAACCCTCTGGCTTTGGGGGACTTCGCCCCCTCGACCCAGGCTTCATTTTGAGGAGAGCAATCTCTGGAGCTCCTCGAAGAGCTCCTTCTAAACTGTCCAGGAGTGTTATTTTTTTTTGGAGCTCCTTGCTTCTTGTAATGTATGTTTTACGGCTTGGAAATTGAAAATCAAGCTCCTTACCCTCTCCTTGGTAAAAATAGGATGTGATTAACATAGCTCCAACCCTTTCTAGATGTAACGGCCTGTCGCCCCACTGGAGCTTCGCCCCTGGATCCCAACAGGGGCCCTAAGCGGGCCCCCTGGAGCCTACCTTTTCTGTCGGTTGAGATTGCGACACTGGCCCCCCAAATATGAACCCTAGCTCCGCCACTGAACCTCTTTATGGTATAGAATGGTCCATGTGATGGCGCTCACAAGTCGAGGCACAGTTTGTGTTCTTGACATGTTACGAAAAGGTGGTAATCATCTGTGCAAAAAAAAAAGTGTCTGAGGTTGCCATATGAAAGTGTGGGCCCGAAGAGGGGATGAATTCAGTATTCTGCCATCAGCACCACATCCTTCAACATGCAGTTTATTCCGTTAGGCCAAGGGAATTGATTCTTAGTTTCCTGTTGGAGTGCGCATCAGATTTGCCGCTGTGGCAAACATTTCATTATTTTGTGAAAAAAATTGCTTTCTTGAAAACTTGATAACAAAAATATATTTTCAGTTGCTCAAAATATTCAAGCATCCCTTCCTGTTCATTTTAAGCAGTTTCCTTGGGAGGGGTGTCACAGTATACCATTAATAATGAATTTTCTCCAGATTTTTGTCCCAATTGTCATAAATCCTTGGTGCAAAAATGTTTGAACTGATTTTTAAAGTTTTGAAGAAATAAACCTGCAAATACCCCCGTTTAGTTAATTAGGCACTTGTAAACCTTGTTTTATGCAACAAATAAAAGGTTAGTAGTGTATTCAAGATGCCTTTAGATGTAATACACTAATAATGAAATGACAGTAAATAATGAAATGACAGTAAATAATGAATAATGAAATCGGACCTCATCGCCTTTTAAAAATCTCCAACAGGAAACTAAGAATCAACTTCCATTGGCCTCCAAAAATAGGGTGGTGGCAGAATACTAAATTCTTTCCCCGAAGAGAAGTTCAATCGCATTCACACTATAGGTCTATATTCAGGCCTGCATTGTCAAATTGTCATGATGATGATTGTGTGTGTCAACTGTATGTCTATTGTCAAATTGTATTGAGTCTTGAGAGTGAGACTATACGATCCTAGCCTAGCTAGCATGCCATCTAGTCCTAGTAACTAGGACATTCGAATCCATTTATCATGACATAGAATAGGCTAGCTAGGCTATGGTTTTCCCGGTAGGATGGGCCCTAGGCCTAGGCCCTACTCGATAACTCTTCATCACTTACACTGTTGCCATTAGATTACGTATTAACTAGCAACGTTCACATTACACCACATCACCACCCATTGCCATTGGCATATTCCAATTTTTAAATAGTTTTTTACCTCGGACTATTATATTACGCACGTCGATCATGTGAACGGTACATGCATGACATGTGCAACTTCCAATCCAAGTTGACTTGAAGTTTCTTGAGTTAGTTGCAGCTACCGTGTCCAGCATTTCCACGGCCGATCTTTAGAAATCACCACTTAATAGACTCAATACAAGGGTATGGATTCGCAGCGATGAAAAAAAAACACATTAGCCGATCAGACCGCAGCAAAAAAATACTACTGGGGTTAAATATTTAATTTAAATGACTCCCACACGCGATTAAATAATAATGGAGGTACAAAGCCTTGGAGCAACTGCTTGCTAATACAGTCCGTGTGACAAGTGGCGCGCGCACCGTCCCCGTTTTCTGTCCCCGTTTTCTATCCCCGTTTTCTAGATTACCCCGGGGTTATCTAGAAAACGGGGACGGAAAACGGGGACGAAAAAACAACACACCGATGACGGCCGGAGGGGGGGGGGGCACATTGGAATGAAGTTTGGGTATGTGCCGCCTATTAAAAAAGCGGCACGGCACATTTTCACAAGATATGAAATTCTTCAATTGCTCTCAAAGATAATCTAGGACCTTGGAAGAACCTCAGGAAGAACAGAGATATATATTTTACACATAAAAAATAACATACCCAAAACAGATAGGGACATTGATATGAGGATAAAGACATCCATGTAATTTGTAGGCCAACTTTTAAGTTTTCCATAACTTTAACAATTAACTGCATAAGGGGTTTGCACTTCCGTTAGTGCATAAGGGAGGGGGGTTCCTAGGGGAACCATTAATATATAACCACTTTCCCAAAGGAATTTTAGATGAAATCCACCACATGTTAGAAGGATTAAAAGGAAATCAACAATTAAGAAATAAAACTGAAAAAAAAAATGTTCAGTAAGAAAATTAGGGGCAAAACATTGTGCCATTTTATATTTTTTAGGTGTACTTGTATTGCCTAATACTTTCCAAGAATTTTTTGATTTTTTGATTAATTATTTACTTTGTTTATGTCACTAGGTTTGTCATGCATGATGAAAATCGAATCACAGTACTCTATTAAGATTTTTAATTTTTGTCATGGGCCTTCCGTTAGTGCATAAGGGGGGGCTCTAGGACCTGCTAATTAACGCAAAAAAAAACGGCGCGCCGCGATGGATTTGAATTTTTTTGCAACCAATGCAACGCAACTCAAAGTTAGACAAATGCAACAAAATAAACCAAATATATTGCAGCGTTAAAAAAAAGCGCCGAAAAACCAAAAAGGGTCACTAGGAACCCCCCCTTATGCAGTTAAAGTGTTAATCAACAAATGCGTACTCGTAAACGGGGTAATTGTTCTCACAGCAATACTTGAATAATATGGTAATCCGCCTTACTTAATAATGCATTAACCTTTTTCTGTTGTCCTTCCTGTTCTCCCTGTTCAAAGTTTTTTGATATGTTTTGGTTGTGAATGGTCCTTGGATGTAGATATAGGCCATTCGCTCAACACCACCTTACCTTCCGTATTGCGTACGTGGTGTTACAACCAGATATGCCCAATAAATCCGGCCTTCCCCGTGCAGAAGTTATTTTTATTCCGAAAAAGAATGAAATGTATAATCCAATTGATGCTTGAACTAAGATGAATACGACTAAGTGTGGCTGAACAGTTCCTGAATGCGATAAAATGAATAAAATTGGTCGGGCCCCGTTTTTCGTCCCCGTTTTTCGTCCCCGTTTTCTAGATTACCCCGGGGGTATCTAGAAAACGGGGACAGAAAACGGGGACGAAAAACGACATACCGATGAAAGATCCTTCATCGGTCATGTCGGTGTGTGTTTTTCGTCCCCGTTTTCCATCCCGTTTCTAGATTACCCCGGGGGTATCCTAGAAAACGGGGACAGAAAACGGGACGACAACACATACCGATGATGATCCAGACAAATGACCTTATCATGAGACTTTACCACTAGAATCTATATACATTGTTTACAGGGTATTTGGATAGGCCCTGGAGTGTTAAGTTTTCCGTGTTTCCGTTTCATCATGACCGGGTCCTGTCTTTTATGTAGGATTTGTCCTTTTTCTTGGCCAAGTTCTTCCCGTCTGTCAACAGGACAGCGGCGTTAATGGTCTTCAGCAAACAGCCGATAGACGCCGCTCAAATTCAACAACTCAACTCAACATGTTGCCGTACGTGTTTTTAGACAGGGATGCCAAATAATCGGAAAACCCCTCCCCCCCCCCCCCCCCCCCACCACCCGTCACAAGTTATTTTTCTTTCTTCTGAAAAGATGAAATGTAATTCCATTGATTCTTTAAACTAAGAATTAATACTACAGTAATACTAATGATAAACAGAATGGCCATAAATATGAAAGCTCACGTTCCTATACTAAATTTAATGACCAGGCGTTCTCTAAATGACTTGGCCAAAGTTGATTGGGATATTGTAAACAATAATGGGATATTGACTTTCTGCTCAATGTTTTGAATCACTCTTTTTGAGTATTGTTGATAAACATGCCACCTATTAAAAGACACAGAGTTCGTAAAAACGTGCTCCATGGCTTACTATAAATCGTTTGAAATGATTCGAGGAAAGACAAATTAAAACTAAATGCGATTCTTCAAACAATGATCACGAAAGCTGGGAATCATTTCGCAAAATTAAAAATAAAACGAATAAATTAAATCATAGATAAGAAAGGAATTTCTCTCAAAATGATTCACTGAAATAAAATAGTATAAAAAAACTTGGGAGCACATTCGACATGTCATCCCATCTAAAATAAAGACACGAAATTTCTGAAATCAAAACTAATACAGGTCAAGGTACTGGTAAGAATAAGATATGCAATGCACTAAATAAATTACTTTGTAGAAATTGACCCTAAACTTTCAGGGAAACTAAAGATATGAGTTTCTGAATTATAATGCCACATATGCTGGAATTACAAAATGGGCCACATTTTGATTTTGTTCCTGTCACTCATGAAATATTCTTAAACAAAACAATTATAAATTAATGACAAAAAGGCTACTGGTCTATATAATATTCCTTCTAAACTACTACTTAAATTGGCTGCAACAATCATCACACCAGTAATTACTCACTTAAAATCATCTTTCCACCACTAGTAAGTTTCCCACCTGCTGAAAAGAGCTAGAGTAATCCCAGTTTTCAAGGCTTGTGACCCATGCGATCCGGGTAACTATAGGCCTATCTCATTTTGGTTTAATTTCTAAGATTGCTGAAATAGCTGTTTTTGATCACTTTAATACCTACCTACATGTAAATAATCTAATAAATAGAGATCAGTCTGGCTTTCCCCTCTTTTCATTCCACCTTCTATCACTGCTTTTAATAATGTAACTGAGGACTGGTATGGGGAAAAGATAGAGTGTAAAATGGTTGGTTTCTGCACAAAACTTGAGCTGAAAAAAGCCTTTGATACGTAAATCATAACATTTTTTCCTAAATAAACTTTAAATTGTATGAGTAATGTAAAATATGCATTAATGGTTTCAAAAGTTTTATTTCAGTGGGTGTCGACTCAATATACTTCCGTCAACGGCATACTTTCTGAATGTTTGCAATATAGTGTGTGAATCCTCAAGGCGCAATTTGATGGTCCTCTTGGCTTTCTTCTTTATATTAATGATTTTGCCCCTAACTACGTATCCAATTGTAAGGTTAGTATGTATGCTGATGACACCAATTATCTATTATGCTTCCAACTCAATTGGTGTTATTTCAAATGTATTAATTAAGATCTTCACACTTTAAACAAATGGCTTGAAGAGTTACCAAATTAAGTCTTAAAATGTTGATAAGTCAGAATTTATGTTAACTAGGTTCCACGACACGCGTTTATTAACGGTACAGATAATTAATGATTTGTCTATTCAAATTATAATGCCATCTTTCAAAGGTGCATAATTTAGCAGCTGGGAGTTATCATTGATGATACATGAATGGAATCAGCAAATTAAAAATGTTCGCAAAAAATCACGTTAAAGGCATGTTTAAGTTAAAAAAATTGGCAAGTCACGTTTTTTCCAATGTATCTTCAACACTCTCTATAATGCCATTATCCTGCCACACTTAGACGATTGCAATGTTGTTGGGGGAACTTGTGGTACTACAGTAGGCTTAATCGTTTTCAGATTATACAGAACAGGGCAGCACGTATAATCTGTGGTTTAGCCTGTGATACCCCTATCATGGAAGTTCTTAATCACCTTTGTTGGCAACGTCTTTCCATAGGACAAGTTACAATTGTTCGCTTCTTGGTTTACAAAATTTTGAATGACCTAGCACAAAGCTCCATATCTTTCTGGCATTTTTTTTCATTTACTAGCAATAATTAATAACTTTCGCGTCCAGCATGTTTAATGTTACATTCCATTCCAATTCCACAACCCAAAACGGAGTACAAGAAGCGTAGTCTATCCGATAAGCAGAGGTGGCTATTTGAACATCTGAATGATAAACTTCAAAAATCACAAAATTCAGTATATTTAAGAATAATTAGGCGCATTTTCATCTAAGCTTGTACATGCATTTTCTGTTAACTTTTGTTGTTATCACATGCATTGTATGGTACTTTTGTAATTTGGTTGTAACCACGGCCCTAGTGAAACAGCCTTATGGTTGAACTGTCCTCCGTGGTAACATAAAGTTGAATGAATGAATGGACTGAATATGACTAAGTGCGGCTAAAAGTTCTTGAAGCGATAAATGAATAAAATTGGTCGGGCCCCGTTTTTCGTCCCCGTTTTTCGTCCCCGTTTTGTCCCCGTTGTCTAGATTACCCCGGGGTATCAAGGAAAAAGGGGACAGGAAAGGCAGAAACGGACGAAAAAACACGACCACATACCGAAAAGTCCTTCAAGGTCATGTCGGTGTGTTGATTTTCGTCCCCGTTTTCCAACCCCGTTTTCTAGATTACCGGGTGATCTGAAAACGGGGACAGAAAACGGTGACGAAAAACGACATACCGATTATGGATCCAGACAAATGACTTATCATGAGACTTTACATCATAGAATCTTAACATTGTTTACAGGGTATTTGTATAGGCCTGGAGTGTTAAAGTTTCCGTGTTGCCGGTCATGAGCCTGTCCTTGTCTTTGTAGGAATGTGTCTTTTTCTTGGACAAGTTCTTCCCGTCTTTCAACAGGACAGCGGCGTGAATGGTCTTCAGCAGCCGATAGACGCGGCTCAAATTCAAACAATATCAACTCAAACATGTGGCCGTACGTGTTGTTAGACAGGGATGCCAAATAATCGAACCCCTCCCCCCCCCTTGGTAAATACCACAGCTTACCATCCTTTTTGATCCTCGCATTCTTTTTTTGTTTTGCCCCCCCCTCCACCCCGCCCCCCCCACCCGTGCACAAGTTATTTTCTACTGAAAAAGAATGAAATGTATTCCAATTGATGCTTGAATAAGATGAATAATAATAGTAATACTAATGATAAACAGAAGCATAAATATAAAAGCTCACGTTCCTATACTAAATTTAATGACCAGGCTTTTCTAAAATGACTTGGCCAAATTGATTGGGATATTGTAAACAATAGTTGTGATATTGACATTGCTCAATGTTTTTCACTCTTTTTGAGTATTGTTGATACACATGCACATATACACGGCACGAGTTTCGTAAAAAACGGCTCCATGGCCTACAATGAAATCGTTGAAATGATTCGGACGGAGAAGAGGAGAGACAGGAGAGACAAATTAAAACTAAATGCGATACGTTCAAACAATGATAAGAAAGCGGTGAATCATTTCGCAACAAAATTAAAAATAAAATAATAAATTAATCAGAGATAAGAAAAGAGAATTTTCTCTCAAAAGGATTCACATGAAATAAAAAAATAATCAAAAAATTGGGAGCACATTCGAAGTCTCCAATCTAAAAATAAAAGACACAGAATTCTGAAATCAAAACTAATACAGTTCAAGTTACTGAAGATAAGAGACTTGCAAATGGCACTAACTAATAGTACTTTGTAGGAAATTGGACTAAACTTGCAGGGAACTAAAGATATGGTTCTGAATTCTAATGCAATATTGAGGAGACTGACAATAATGGGCAATTGATTTGTTCCGTCACTCATGAATATGCCCTTAAACAACTATTAAAATCAATGACAAAGGCACCGGGGTCTAGATAATATTCATTCTAAATACTTACATTGCTGCACCATCATCACACCACTATTACTCACTTAATTAATAACCTTTCACCACTAGTTAAGTCCCACCTGCATGGAAAAGAGCGAGAGTAATCCCAGTTTCAGGGCTGGTGACCCATGCGATCCTGGTAACTATAGGCCTTCTCAATTTTTGATTGTAATTTCTAAGATTGTGAAAAGAGCTGTTTTGATTCACTTTTAATACCTAAATGTAAATAATCTAATACATGTAAATCAGTCGGCTTTCGCCCTCGTCATCCAATTCTACTGCTTAATTAATGTAACTGAGGACTGGTATGGGGAAATAGATAGAGGTAAGGTAAAATGTTGGTTTATGCACACTTGATCTTAAAAAAGCATTTATACTGTAAATCATAACATTTCTAAATAAACTTAAATTGTATGGAGTAAGTAAATATTGCATTAAATGGTCAAAAGTTTTTAAGTGGTCGAATCATAAATTCCGTCAACGGAATTACTTTCTGATTGTTGAATATAGTGTGTGGAATGCCTCAAGGCTCCATTGAGGTCTCTTGCTTCTATTTATATTAATGGCTTGCCTAACTACTTATCCCATTGTAAAGTTAGTATGTATGTGAGGACACATTATCTTATGCTTCCCAAACTCCATTGATGATATTTCAAATGTATTAATGAAGATCTTAACACTTTAAACAAATTGCTTGGGGGGGACTGGAAAAGTAACAAATTAAGTCTTAACGTTGATAAGTCAGCCTTATTGTACTAGGTCAAGACAGCGTTTATACACGGTTACAGATCAAATTAATGATTTGTCTATCAAATTAAATAATGTCAGTCTTCAAGGAGGCATGAATTAAGCATCTGGGGTTATCATTGATGAGAACATGAATGGATAGAAATGAAAATGTCGCAAAAAACATTAAGGCATGTTTATGTTTAAAAAAAGGCAAGTAACCTGTTCCAAATGAATCTTATAACTACTCTCGATAATGCCAGTATCCTGCCACACTTAGACTATTGCCAATATGTTGTTTGGGGAAATTGAGGGTATCTCAGTAGATAATCGTTTTCAGATTAGACCGAACAGGGCAGACGTATAATCTGTGGTGTAACCTGGGATACCCCTAGTATGAAGTTCTAATCACCTTGGTGGCAACGTCTTTATCATAGACAAGTACAATTGGTTCGCTCTTGGTTTACAAAATTTTGAATGGACCCCTAGCACCTCCAGAGCTTCTGGCATGGTTTCATTATAGCTAATAATTAGAACTGTCGGTAACAGCTGTTAATTGACAATGTCCACAACCCAAAAGGAGTACAAGAAGCGTAGTCTATCTACAGAGGGCATTAATTTGGACACAATCTTGATGATAACTTCAAAACTCAGAACATTCAGTATATTTAAGAAAATTTAAGGCACATTTCATTTAAGCCTTGTACTGATTTCTTGTAAATTTTGTTGTTCACATGCATTGTAGGTAACGTTGTTAATTGTTGTAACACGGGCATAGTCAAAAAACAGGCCTTATGGTTGAACTGGGCCTACGTGGTAAAATAAAAGGTGAAGAATGAATGAAGAATATGACTAAGTGCGGCTAAAAGTTCTTGAGCGATATTAAATGATAAAATTGGTCGGGCCCCGTTGTTAGTCCCCGTTTTTCGTCCCCGTTTTCTAGTTACGGGGGTATCTAAAAAACGGGGACAGAAAACGGGGACGAAAAACGACATACCGTTGATGGATCCCGAAAAATTAACCGTAAGCATGATCCTTTACACCATAAATCTATCGACATTGCTTTATTTACTGGGTATTTATATATATTATTATTTTTTCCGCATGCCCATCCTTCTTGTGGGATTACAATAACAAACCCGCCATTTAGGGTGGTCTCTTTTTGTTAACATGTAAAATTTGGAGATTTAGGGTTTTTATCCCATAAAATGTTACTGGGTAAATATTTCTCACAGCAATACTTGAATGATATGTTAATCATGCCTTACTTTAGTGCATTAACCTTTTCTGTTGTCCTTCCTGTCTCCCTTTTATGTTTTTTGTTGTAGTTTTGGTGTGAATGTCCTTGGTTTCGATATACTCCATTCTCTCAACACCTACCTTACATACCTACCCTACCTACCGCATTGCCGGACGTGTTGTTATACAGAGATGCCAAATAAATCCGGCCTTCCCACCACCCCCGTGCGAAGTTATTTTACGCCGACAAAGAATGAAATGTAATTCTATTGATGCTTGAACTAAGGTGAATATGACTAAGTGTGGTTAAAAGTTCTTGAATGCGATAAATGATAGAAATTGGTCGGGCCCCTTTTTCGTCCCCGTTTTCGTCCCCGTTTTTTAGATTACCCCCCGGGGGTACTAAAAACGGGACAGAAACGGACTAAAAACGACCTACCGATAAAGATCCTTCATCGGTCATGTCGGTGTGTTGTTTTCGTCCCCGTTTTTCATCCCCGTTTTCTAGATTACCCCGGGGGTATCTAAAAACGGGGAGAACGGGGACGAAAAACGAATACCGATGATGGATCCAAACAAATGACCGTATCATGAGTACTTTAACAATCAATGACTATATACCTTGTTTACAGGGTATTTGGTACAGGCCTAGAGTGTTAAGTTTACGTGTTGCCGTTTCAGTCAAGAGCCTGTCCTGGTCTTATGTAGGATTTGTCCTGTTTCTTGGACAATGTTCTTCCCGTCTGTCAACGGACAGCGGCGTGAATGGTCTTCAACAGCCGATAGAACCGCCGCTCAAATTCAACACTCACTCAACATGTTGCCGTCGTGTTGTTAGACAGGTATGCCAAATAAACGAACCCCCCTGGCCCCTCCCCCCCCCCCCCCACCGTGCACAAGTATTTTCTTCTGAAAAAGGAATGACATGTAATTCAATTGATTTGTCATAGTTGATCGGATTTTTTTGTGAAGTGTTAACTAAAAGATTCGTTTTATGTCGTGGCCTTTTGCTGTAAACCGTTTTCGCACAGTTAACAGAAAAATGACCTATCATGAGCCTTTATTAGCACCATAGAATCTATATAATGTTTATTTGCATTATATATAGAGTGCGATTTTCCGAAGGATTCCAGATTTTGAAATCCCTTCTGGGGATCACACCCATCATATAAGGAGGTGGTCTCTTTTCCTAACCATGTAAAATTGCGATTTAAAGTTTTTATCCCCTAAAAGTGAATGGGTAATAGTTCTCACAGCATACTTAATATCTGTTATCATGCCTTACTAGTGCATTAACCTTTTTCTGTTGTCCTTCCTGTCTTCCCTTTTAGTTTTTTTGTTGATAGTTTTGTGTGATGTCCTTGGATAGCTTGGATTTCGATATAACGCATTCTATCACACCTACTTACATACAGAAAGGTGAGAAGGTTAAGGAGAAGCGATTAAAATTATGCGTAGTGAAGGTTAAGCAGAGTAGAAGAAAAGGGTCAGGCAAGGAGGTAGAATGGAGCGAAAGTAAACAATAGACAGTGATGAAGAATATTAAGGGAAGCTAAAGGGGGGAGACGAACAGTAGGCTAGACACAGGGAAGTGGCGCAGGATAACCTCTTTCCGTCTCGTGTTGGTTCCACAGAGAATGCCCAATAAATCCGGCCTTCCCCCGTGCAGAAGTGTTTATTTTACTCCGAAAAAGAATGAATGTAATCCATTGATGCTTGAACTCAATGAATATGACTAAGTGTGGTTAAAAGTTCTTGAATGCGATACATGAATGACTTGGTCGTGCCCCGTTTTTCGTCCCCGTTTTTTTCGTCCCCGTTTTCTAGAATTACCCCGGGGGTATCTAGAAAAACGGGACAGAAAACGGTGACGAAAAACGACTACCATGAAAGATCCTTCATCGTTCATGTCGTTGTTTGTTTTTTCGCCCCGTTTTTCCTACCCTTTTCTAATATTACCCCGGGGGTATCTAGAAACGGGGACAGAAAACGGGGACGAAAAACACTACCGATTAATGGACCAGACAAATACGTATCATATGACTTTAACCATCATAGATCTATAAACATTGTTTAACAGGGTATTTGTATAGCCCTAGAGTGCTAAGTTTACGTGTTGCCGTTTCGAGAGCCTGTCCTGGTCTTATGTAGGATTGTCCTTTTTCTTGACAAGTCTTCCCGTCTGTCAACAGGACAGCGGCGGGAATGGTCTTCAGCAGCCGATAGACGCCGCTCAAATTCAATAACTCAACTCAACATGTTGCCGTACGTGTTTTTAGACAGTGAGCCAAAAACGAACCCCCTCCCCCCAACCGTGCACAGTTATTGTCTTCTGAAAAAGAATGAAATGTAATTCCAATGATCTTGAACTAAGATGAATATGACTAACTACCGTAATTTGCCGACGTGTTGTTACACGATATGCCCAATAAATCCGTCTTCCCCCCGTGGCAGAGTTTATTTTACTCCGAAAAGAAGGAATGTAATCCAATTTGATGCTGAACTAAGATGATATGACTAAGTGCGGCTAAAGTCTTGAATGCGAATAACTGATAAAATTGGTCGTGCCCCTTTTTCGTCCCCTTTTTCCGTCCCCGTTTCCTAGATATACACCGGGGTATCTAGAAAACGGGGACAGAAAACGGGGACGAAAAACGACCTACCGATGAATATCCTCCGGTCAATGTCGTGTGTTGTTTTTTCGTCCCCGTTTTTCCTCCTCCTTTTTTCTAGATTACCCCGGGGGTATCTAGAAAACGTGGACAGAAAACGGGGACGAAAAACCGTACTACCGGGGATGATTTCACATCGGTTATGTTGTTTTCGTCCCCGTTTTCCATCCACTCGTTTTTTTCGATCCCCGTTTTCTAGACACCGCTCCCGGTTCATTATGGCAGGTTTCTACTGGGCTATGGGAGGTCACAAGCCACTGCCCTATAAGTTCAATATTTCGAAGATTTACTGAGTGAATGAGCATTTTTTTTTGCCATGACCCATACACATGTCCGATTAATTTTGCATTAGTTGAATAGAAGGCGTTCTCTTTTGAACATTTTTCCCCACGATGACCTTGAAAATTATTTTGACCTGAGTTTCCTAAAACTAAAGTTCAAAAGTTAGCCAAAATATACATTTCTTATTCAGTTTTACTAAAGATCACGATCCCCATATTTAGCTCAATTGATCATTTTAATTTTTTACCCCTGTATCAACTGTACCCCCCTTATTCTCAAATAGCACACGGGGGATTCTTGGGGACTTTTAAACTTACACACACTCTGAACACACGCAAACCACACATCCTGATCACTCCTATTCTAACGTGGGAAGAGCAGATTGACTCCATTTTTTTTGCTTGAGGCTTATTTTTTTAAAAACATTTAGTATATTTAACCCTGGGGCTTCCCACCAGATGATTCGCATTTAATTTAATTCACGTGCATTTAAAATTCGCTGCACCATTTTAAACACAAACTGACAGAAACTATTTGTAATGCATGCATATTTATTATAAAGATTCCACGGATTAAAGCAACTTCATGTGGTTAGCTGTCGTTTTTTTTCGACATCCAGATTTTACGATAGACCCTTGAACAAGGAAGAGATAAAATTAGATGGCAGTTTTAATTTTTTTTATTACCTTCAAGCACTCACCAGACTGATATTGATAAACAGGGTGCGTAGACGACAATACAAGATAAATAAGCTGGATATAGAAGATGTATTTGACAACGTTAGGGTCAAGATACTGATTTTAATTGGGATTCACCAATAGTCAAAAAGTAATGAAGTAAGTAATAATAATATATAATATAATACATGTAGGTATGTATGTATGTTATATATCTATAGATATATATATATATATATATATATATATATATATATATATAATATCTATTATATATAGTATATATAGATATAATATGCTGTTGCCATATAGTGTTTTGCAGTATGTTTAGTTGAGCACTCTTCTGCTTTCTACAACTGTAACAAGGTTATGTAGCCTTGATGTGTGTATCAAGACGTAATACTCTTTGCATTTTGCATAGCTCACTCATTGAGTTGAGCACTCTAGTATTCATAAACATAAACAATGTGCGGCGTGAGGGAGTGGGTCAGTGGCTAACGGGGTCATGATTCACTCCATTGTGGATTGCATTCAGCTCTGTGCTGAACTATGAGAACAAAAGTTCGAAACGGTCTGTCGCAGATGAGTTTCATATATATATAATACTACTATATATATATATATAGTATATATATATATATATATATCTTATATAATATATATATATATAGTGTACCAGAAACACGGCCAACAGATCATGTTAGTAGAACGTAGGATCTCTAAAGAGATAAAGAGCTAGTAAAATTACAAATATTCGTATACAAGAATAGCTCAACGACCTGCCAAAGCTTTCGAATTCTAAATTCTACACAAATTCGGTTGGATCCAATGGATACAATTAAGAAAGAATTCGGGTAGAATTCGAAAGCTTTGGTAGGTGGAGCGATTATTGTATAAGACTATGGAATTAAACCCTATTCCGTCCACCTTTGGGAGACACTGTCTTTGTTATGTACATATGAATACGTTAGGAGACATTTACTGTCTCCCTCCGGTTCCTTTAGAATGCGGTTTATTCGTCAAAGGAAATAACACGAATATTAATTATGCAAATGGAAGGGTAATCACAGAATAACAAAGGATATGAATATTAATTAATTTAAATAAACTATAAGAGCTCATTATAGCTAATGAATTATTCAACGGTCTCCCTAATATACCATTTGTAGATTTATATATATTGATATATATATATATATATATATATATATATATATTATATATATATATATTATGATATATATATATATATACAGATAAGGTAATCTATATATATAATGATAAGGTAATCTCGATCGGGATAGAAGGTTAATAGTTGGCGCATGTAAAAACACACAGAAACATTATGATATATATACTCACGTCCCCACATAAAGAGCAAACCCAAAGTCAATGACGCACAGCGAGACCAAATCGCAGCTCAAAGTACTGATTTCAGAAAGGAAAAAAATATTTTTAAAACTAGTACAGGCATACAAGAGAAACTAGTGCTTACATATCCTCAGCCTCGCCCCCCTAACTCACACCAATCGAATAAAAATGGGAAACTTTTTCTATTAATCTGCCAAATATTTTGGATATATGTCTCACTAAAGAAGAACCTGTAGCAGAAGAACTTACACAATATATTGCTATAAAAACAATTAGTGAACAATATGAAGTGGTTTCACGGGACAACGGAATTATACTAATCATAAAACGATTAAAACATTTTTGGCCTGACCATGAGCTATTTGAAATTCTCGCAGCTCATAGGGATACGTATTGTGTTATGGCTACGGAGGACCAGTGCGTCATACACATTCACACATGATGCTTTCTTAATGTGGGTAATCCTATGGCAGTATGACGCAAACGTGAGGTCATATCGCAACCACGTATACACTAGCGCCATTTTTAACGAGCACATGGTCAGACTAGATGGTTTTAATTCCTTGTTTGGGTTAATATAATTCCGTTTTTTATGAAACCACTCGATTACGGTATGTGATCAATATTTATTTTATACTGTATATTGTTGCATTATTCGTTGACGGGTTCCCTTAAAGGCAGAATCAGAGATTTCGAAATTCATTTTTTGGTGTGTATTACCTCAAAATAATCACAAAAATACAGATAGCACCTAAACTGCTCAATTCCAAAGTTGAGATGAATCGGATTTTTCGTTTTGTTACAATAAACATACAGTGCCATAGGATATTGTGTATGGTGTCGCGGTTTTAATTCGTCGTAAAAGAGAGTACCGGTTCCCAAATCATACCTTTATTCGCATGCTTAAACAGCTTATCATTAAGGTCACCTTTAACCCAAATTCGCGATACTGTAAGGATTAAATACAACATGAAAGACTGCCACCACCAGTGACAACAAATCGAAACAACCTGTTGAACGCAACGATCAAACGCAACGAGACGCAACGCTGGCAGCTAACGTGAACGACAGACAAAAACGCGGTATGACGCGAGCACTTCCAACTAAAAAATAACGTCACTACGCAGTGCGTACTACCCGGGTCAATTTACAGAATAAAGTATGATAGGGAACCGGTACTCTCTTTATCACGAATTGAAACCAAGGCCCGATACTTAGACGGCCGGCCAAAGGACCAAAATATAATTTTTGACGGCTTTGTTTGTTCAATGTCAACCTAGGGGATCAACCACCATGGGAGTACATCAAAAACGTAGGGGTGTTGGCCTTTCTACATTTTTATTTTATGGGTAAAAAATGGCCAAAAAAGGTCACAATTCGCCAATTATAGGTAAATCAGTCAAATGCATTCCTTTCTTCAAATAATCTATAGAACATGTCAATTTACCTTCAAAGGAGTCATATAAGTGAATATAATGGAAGCCATTCCATTTAAAATTTTGAGGGTAAAAAATGGCAAAAAATGGTCAAAAATTGTTCAAAAATAGGTAAACGGTCAAAAATTGCATCCTTTCTTAAAAATATCGATTAGAACGTGTCCATTCCACCTTCAAAGGAGTCATATTTAAGTAGAATAAAATGGAAAGCCTTCCGATGTATAGATTTTGAGGGTTTAAATTGGCCAAAAAGATCAAAGATTGTCCAAAACATAGGTAAATCGGTCAACAAGCATTCCTTTCTTAAAATAATCGATAGACGTGTCATTCACCCTTCAAGGAGTCATATTTAAGTAGATAAAAGGAAGCCAATTCCGAATTTATAATTTTGGGGTAAATGGCCAAAAAGATCAAAATTGTCAAAAAAGGATCCTTTAGTCCCAATACCCTTTGTTTCACAAAAAAAAATTCAAGGAAAACGAATAAAATCTGCAGTTGCATCTCAAGGAAACGTCAAAAAAAAAAATTAAGTACCCTTTAGTGCTGCATTCTAGTTTCATATTTTACATAAAAATGAACCAAAAATAAGCTGTCAAAATGGCCCAAATGGTTAAATCA
>JAMKCH010015600.1:0-68921 GCA_023653785.1 Ophioderma brevispina
CCGGCAGGAAGATCGAATTTGGCGGCATGCGTTTCACATTGCATCTCGGCCGGATTTCCCGTCAGAGATCGAATTTGCGGCATGCGTTTCATTTTAATCTGGGACGATCTTTCCCGTAAATGTAGCGATGTTTTTCGTTGTAAAATCATCTGGGCCGTCTTCCGGAAAATGACGCGACGCTGCTTTACATTGTCTCTGGGCCGTCTTCCGGGAAAATGACGCGCTGCGGTTCGTTGGCATCGGGGCCGTCTTCCGGGAAAATGACGTCGATGTGTTTTTAAGTTGCATCTGGGCCGTTTTGACTTTACGCTACTAATTTCTGTGTCGGGAAAAACGGCCGAGATGGCATGAACGCAAGCTTTGGCTCTCGTTGCATCTGGGCCGTTAAAAATACAAATAGATGCCTTTTTTGCATTTTGGGCCGTCGGCCGGCAAAACGACCCAGTCCGGGTTAGGGTTAGTGTGTGTATACATGCACTGATGCAGTTGGTCAGTTGTATTAATATTTCCCATGTCGGATATAGTCCTATAATTCACACATGAATTTACTAAGTTTTAATTGCCCATTCCAGAGTTGCGTTATGGCTCCAGGACGCTCTTTTGCAGTTTCGAATGCATAAAATTACATTTGGCTTGAGCTAAACGCGTGCAGCTGGACGTAGAAAAAATGCCGAAATATCACTCCCGATTTCATTTCCAAGGTAACTTAACAAAATGTTTAAAATACCAAATTAAAAAAAGAAAAAACCTAAAAAATTAAATTTTTGAATTTCACAACTTAAGTAGGGTTTTTCAAGCCTTTTCATTTCTTAATTTCTCCGCTTTTTCGCATTCCACAAGTCGGCGTAAACATGGTTCCTCATTCTTCGGGAAATCCCAGCACTGTTTTTCCATTTAAATATTAACAAGATGCGTCATGCGATGCATGCCATTGTCTTACTCACATACTTCACTAAAACCTTCTAGCAGTACGTAAACTTACAGCAGAAAGAGTCTACTACTGGGGCAGACAAGAGGGGTAACATAATAGACTATTTGCGCAATCCCCTAAATGCATCTCATTTGGTCCCATTTCCATCCGGGAAGTTGTAACAGCCTCAAGTCGGCTAAAAACAATACGTTTTAGGAACGTAACGAAAATACCAAAAACTTACTCTATCTGTGACGTTGCACTATAGTTGTGTAATCGTCCCTCAGGGACAAGTTTAAAAAAAAAAAAAAAGGCACATTACGAATCGAAAATCCACGGTTTTGTGAATTTCAACACCAGTGCCTCGATTGTTTTTTGGTTCCATAATATTCTTCTACATTTTTGTAAGATTAACTATCACGTTGAAAAGGTATTACTTTGTATTGTATTTTAAGGCACTGTTTCGGCGCGCGAACGAACAACTTTTTTTTTTGTAAACATGACTCTGGTACAAGGTTCCGGGAGGGAAATGGGCAACGAATGAGATGCCTTTCGGGGCTTGCGCAAATAGTCTATTGCTCCACCACGTGTTTGTTGGCCAACCTACACTCCGCGACGTGCGTAGCTGTTTGGAAGACATTACCTCACGTAACCCCGTAATTAACACCAATGTCTGTTGGCATATTTCTGTTTATTTCAATAATCTTAAATTATCGACGTAGGGCCTAGGTGTTTTTTTTTAATATGACACACTTATTTTTGGAGGCTCAACAATTATTCAAAAAGGAATCGAATGTTGTGGGATATATGTTCGTACAGGTTCGACCCGCGTGTGCATTGTAACAAAAGAAAAGGCGGGTCGAAAGTACGAGTGCTGATGATATGTGATATTAAATTAGCAACCCACAGCGCAGCGGGGGAACTTAAATGGTCTGGCGTTCTAGGCCAAAGCCCATACGACATAGACGTTCAAAATGGTCTCAATGGGTTCCATAGGTGTAGACCCAGGTAAGGGAGCTCTCTTAACAAGCTTTAACAACATCAAAATGATCCTCTGTTGCAAAAACTCATATCCATAGAATCCATTGGTTTTCGGAGTATTGTTTTTCGGAACTACCTGAATGCTATATAGTCCTCACAAAACAGGGCTCACAAAGTACAGAGTTCAATTGATATCTTTTGCAACCTGTGACACAGACTTACAACGTGGGAATTCCAGGCCGACGTATTACCACCAGAGAGACGTCCTCTGCGTGATTGCACTTTCATTCGAATCTCGTCGCTGCTTGGGCCGTGTACCAATGCCGCTTTCAATTGTTTGACGTTAATCAACGGCACCCAAAAGCGAGGTTAAAATTAGAATATTAGAGAATTGGCATAATAATTATTCATTAGACACTATCAGTGATTTGCTAATCAGAAAATCGAATAAATCATCAAAAAGCAGATGTTTGCATGTAGTAACAAGTACAGGTATCCAACATACCATGCAAATGATAAGACACAAGCACCTAATAAGGACAGAATCGGAAATGGTAGCCATTACTGTCCGTTCGGGACACTTACTAAACAGTAATTGAATGGGGAATCGTATCGTGGAACTGCCGTGTTCTTCCTTTACTGTCATCTTCCGTTGGAAAAGGTAACTTATGAGAATTATACAGAACTATCCTTCCTTAAGTTATTTCCTGCAAATTTCAAATTTTTCAAATCCGATAGTGTCCTTTACAAGCTTCAGATTCTTCAGCGACGTCGGGGAATTCCCTAAAACAAATGTGTGTACTTCTGTACTTCCGATTAAGTGAAAGGAGGAGATTTTTTTTAAATATGACTCAAATTTCACGGATCGGTTGTAGACCACCTACCGAGAACGTTGGAAGGTTTATTGGACAATCAGGTGCAAAAGAAAAAACAGCAAACCCTGTTTGAATATGAATATATTTATTATTATATATATATTTATATATATATATATTGAATATACAACATATAGTAAACAGTATATTTAAGGTGACTTCTTTGGGAATAAGAGTGCTCAATCCCACTACAGGAGAGCGAAAATAACTTAAATTACAAAGTATAGACCTATGGAAAGGCAACCGTTACTCTGAGTTGCACGGTATACCCTCACTTAACGATCACTGGGTACCGATCTTCGACGGATCCGTCTGAAGATCGGCACCCAGTGACCGTAAGTGATGGTAGTACCGTGAAACTCAGAGTAACGGTTGCCTTCCAGAGGTCTATACTTTGTAATTTTATTTATATATTAGATATATATTTATATATTAATTATAATATATATATATTATAATATATATATATTTATATATTATATATATATTTACTATTATTATCTTATTATTCTTTCTCATACATTTATATCTATATATATATCTCTCGTTATATATTATCTATCTCTTTATTCTAGTTCTTATACTTTATATCTTATCTTCTCTCATATAATATTATATATATAGACCTATCTCGCGCTCGAGCGAGAGATAGCGGAGAGATATACTCTCCTATTTCTATCTCTCATTTATGAACACTATGCATTATAATAATATACAATACCAGCTTGTAATTTTCCAGCTACCGCTGAAAATAAGTCTTTTACGTTGTCCAACCACCCCTGGCTACCTATCCCGGAACGACTTTCTATGTAGCCTATGTCCCCGTCCCTCGGGATCGCACATACATATTTGACGCCGCTGCTTTACGGTTCAATATTGAAGGATTTATTATTTTCAAACGCGAGTACAGGACTTATATAAAATGGAAGAACCAGCTCCAACTGTGCAGTATGGCATGTCCCCTGCCTGTGCCTCGCAGATCGAATAAGGCCGCGTGGCGCTATTTTATGTATGTAATTTACCTACGTATCCGATACGTCATACGCATAAATTTGTGCTTGTGAGTTGAATCGCCTCACGGTGGCGCTACTCACTTCAAAATCGTCTATAGCCATGTGTGCACAGTCTCAGGGACGGACTAGAGCGAGTGCAAATTCTCACAAATTAACCAAAGTCGACACTTTTGACACAATTACGTGAAATTGACACCGATCTAGCTTTAATAAATTACGATACGCTACAGAAGAAATTCCGGAATGTGCGCAATGATTAAGGTAAGTCATCGTACTCGTGATCCTCTCACAATTTGTGTCAGAAATTACTCGTTTGTCGGCTCATGTACTGCCTGTTATTCCTGTATAAGCAAAATTCAATAGCCAATTGGGGGTGTGCGTATTCCCATTGCCGGTGTCATGTTACCCCTGCGCCACCACCGTGACATTTGTCGCGTAAACTAGCGATTCCTCATTTTATCGTAAACGGCTTGGTAAAAGATGTACGTTCAATAATAATACGAACGCCATACACGTTCAATCACTCCAAACAGGACCAAATGAGCGGTTCCTTTTTTGAGTTCAATACACCCGTGGGATAGCTCTAGCTACCTGACAAGTCTTAGCAAGGTCTGTTAGGTCAATTGGATGTCAACTCTGAGTGAAACTAACTTCTTCTCTCCAAGATCTTCGGAGCCCTTAATTTACAATACATTTTATCGCCCTGGAAGGACATATCAAAAATGAATGGTACAAGGTTGATGGACGAGTATCTAGAGCACACAAGTGGAGTGTTATTTGGACAGTATAGTTTTTAGGTAAGTGTACAGCAGTATGAAAAGCGTGCACTTCGCAAATTTCGACTGTTCTGGTTATATGTACATTTCCCGTTTACCAGCGGTACCAAAACCAGAGGTCAGTAGCCTGATAACGAGTAGTGTTAAAAGATAATGTTGACCTCTGGTTTTGGTTACCAGAACTACTACTCCTTACTAGACACTGCTAAAAACTCCATATTGGTGGTCGGTCCGGCTCGACGTGTTCGAGCTAAGATCGATCTGTATGTACTATGTTACTGTACTGTACACTACAGTTAATTTTACTTACCACAATCTCACACAACGCACGTGATATGACCGTCCTATACCCTAAGGATCGCTAGTACCAGTATCATTTTCACAGTGTAGAATACAATGATGTATTTCATGAAAACCGATGTTATATTATATAGTATTGCCAGGAAAGACAAAGAAACACGAATCCTTTCCAGACACTTTCTACGCAAATTGTGGACTTCCGTGCCATTCATAGATTTGTTTACATGATTGCCAGTCCATTTTCAATATAACCAGGGATATAACACCCAAACACAAGCTTTATCATTCAGAAATCACTACTCCTTTCAAGACTGATTTAACAAACGTCAAAGTCTGAAGTCTGGGAGCCCATTGTTATTATATTTACATACGGTCTTCCAGGCTTACCAATTGAGCAATCACCGGGTACTTGACCCTCTATCTGGACGTCCGTGAATGTAATGTGATCGATCGATCTGCGATGGTAATTTAATACCTTTTCACTACAACACGACATTCACCTATTTGCTGGTTATACCATGGCTCATTCATTGCTATCATTTATTGATGATATACTAAAAGAGCAAACATACGTGATTGTAAACATGGTAAAGAGTGACTGTTTACAGGAAAAGACGAAATAAGACAAAGTGACAAGTTAAATAATATATAATATAATATATTCCATATTTGCATTTCCTCCTGTGTCCTGTCTTTTTTTTAAAAATCGAAGAACCGACCCTCCCGATTTTCAGGCCAAAACTTGTAAACAAACATATCTTTTTAGGCCTTACTGTTTGACATTATGTGTTAGTAGTTTCGTTTTGTTTCTTTCTTTCCTGTTAAACAGTGTATTGTGTACTTTTTGTTGTGTGCACGACAGACTTGTAGTACTCTAGTAACGATACTCGTACTCGAGTACGAGTACAATTTGTGTACTCGTACTCATACTCGTACTCAGGCATAAGTACTCGTACTCATACTCGTACTCAGGCATAAGTACTCGTACTCATACTCGTACTCATACTCGTACTCGGGATTTAAATGTTGCTGTACTCATACTCGTACTCGTACTCAGGATCAAATACTCATACTCGTACTCATACTCAGGGTCAAGTACTCATACTCATACTCGTACTCAGGAAAAGTACTCACACTACAACAAAAATAAGTGAGGCATGCATTTATTGCTATAGAAAAGGGAAATTAACAAGAAATCATACAATTGAGTAACAAAATTGTGATTTTCACCAATTTTGTTTTGTAAAAATGTATTTTTATGTTTCAGATAAATCTCAATATTTAAAATTTGTTTGATATAGAATTAAATGTTTCAAAATAATGACAAATTTTCAATGGTTATATCTACATGTATACAACCAATTGCTCCATTCCATGACACTTTAATGAAGCAACCCCCATTTTATCCAATCAATCCAGTTTGTTTCCTTTTGCCATGTAGGTTGTAGCTTAAACACTGTGTATTAATGGTTAATAGGTCAAAGTTGATAAAGGAACTTGTTTTTTAACAAAAATCGAACCCTGATTTAGGTTTTACCATACATATTCCCTATAAAAAGACATGAAGCTTAAAAAGGATGTGTTCAGAAATACTTGTGGCTCAGGGGATATATTTTCAAATTTGAAAGAAAAGTCTGGGCAAAGTAATTCTGGGCCATATTATCACATTGTATCTGCTCCTTTTTTGTATATGTAAATTTCTGTCATCTTGATGTATTGCTAAATAAATTGAATATGAATTGAATATATTAAAAAATATGAATATGAATTGAGTCATCACAATTTGAACACACAATTTCCAAAATCTGAATGCGAGCCTATATCAAATTACATTAATGGGCCCTACCATAGCATTTGCATATTACCTATATTCAAGTGTTATGGATCAAAGATTCGAAGCATTTTGCATTTCAAAGGGGGGGTCGAATAACTGGCGTTTAATGATGCCCAATGCAGATAATGTTGTGGGTATAGGGTATGAGACCATAGCTACAGGATGGATACAAGCCCATGCCATGATGGCTCTGAATATAGGTATGGGTATGTGACTATGGGTATGGGGCCAGCATGTGACCACAGCATGGTATGGATATGAGTTAAAGGAAATATGTCAAGATTTTTGTCAAGCTCAGTTTGACTTACATTCATAAAATATATGTCATGTGATCAAGCAAATTGAGTCGGAAGTCCCAAATATTGATTTTGAGATGTAGCCAAACAAAGGAGAAAATGTTTTTGTTTCCTATTGTTTTTTCCACCCTTCAACTGATTATATCTTTTGGAATTAATGTTCAATTTCAATGGGTGTTTCAGCAAAATGTAGCTTTTTAAATGGTGCATACAGTTACAAGAAAAAGTAAAAATTGAATCTGACCAACTTCAGACTCATTTTGCTTGATCACATCACATATGTACATACATCACGAGTTCCCGAAAAAATAATACAATTTGATGTAAAATTAACAAAATAGAGGCATTTTAATTTTTGCTTTTTTGACATATGAGAAAATAAATGAGGGGCCACGACGACGCGTAACCCGGTACCTGCATCAAGCCGGACTCGCTATGAATCTATCTTGATCTGCTTGGAGTGAGAGAGAGAGAATTTTCCTAACTTGGAAAATTCTCTGTTTATAACTTGACACTAAATGTCTGACATGCTATTGCTTTATTCCGTAAAACCCTTTAAAGCTGGGAGAAACCTTATCTTGGTTTCTAGTAAACGGTTGAAGTAAGACCAATTTTACATCAAGTTCAAAACGTGAACCCGACAACACTTTCTTGGTCATATACCCGTTCAAAAAACTATTGAACCATTAAATAGACTGGTACATACCCTGTATAGGAGGAAAAACTACCTCAACTTATACAGACATTTCTTTCATTCGAGTTGTAAGAGAAACTAACTGCTTCTAGACACATACACTACAATAATGCATACTGCTTACTTGGGCTAAGTCGCTCTTTGGAAACCGAATTACTATTAATCTGTGTGACATTACTCGGGGCCTCTTCCCGATTCCATAAGCTGCGGGTCTCACTTTGACCCTTGTCCATGAACAACCAAGCTTGCTGTTTTGGCCCGTAGGCCAAATGATGCAGTTGACAGTTCAGTTTCGGTTTCATGGTTTGCTCCATTGGAGCAGGGTCATTGCAAACTATTGTTTGACCCTGGATTTTAAAAGGCTACTAAAAGGTTACTGGTTTACACTTGAGTTGTTTATTAGTGTTGGGCTTTGTATATTTTGTAATGTTGGCAGTTTTTGGTATTGGCGTCGTGTTAGCTAGTGTTTGCGTTTTGAGGATGTGATCGCTAGTTGGTGTTGTTGCTTACACTTTGTTCTGGTTTGATGCAGTTGAATGGAAAACACGCCTTTTATTGAGATCGTATGCGCTGTGATTGGTCGGTCTAACTGGACGGTCGATTGCCAATGGCGATGCTGCTTCACTAGGGTTGCAAATCTTGACTTTTTTCTGAAAAATGATTTAAAATAGTGCGTTTCTATGGCCAACATTGACTGTAGAATCCAAAATGACCTTATTTTACAACGATGATGTCTGACGTCGCCTAACATTACGAAAAATTCAAATGGCGCCAAAATGACGTATTTTTCGACTCATCACCTACATTTTGGGTAGATACTCACTTTTAATATGTTATATATGACATGGTTTCAAATTCGAACCATAGGTTTTAGTGCCAAAGTCGTAAAAAGGTGAAGGTGCTTAAACATTGAAACAAAAACTGTTTTCTAGGTTAAAATTTGTGTAGAATCCAAATCTGAAGTCAAAAATGCAAAATGTTGGATGCGTTCCGAGATAATCGCATTTTGGGGTATTGGCAATGCCAAGTCCCATAGAACCTATGGTATTTGCTGATAAGTGCCATCTGCTTGATATAGTCCATTAGATATGGACCCTCGTTCTCCCACTGACCTAGCCCCGGACCGAGCACCGAGCGAGCCAGCGCGAGGGATATGGACCCTCCTTTCCCCCACTGACCTAGCCCCGGACCCAGCCACCGAGCGGCAGCGCGAGGGTCCATCGGAATCCGTTCTTTTACCTGACAGCTCAAGGGAATTATAATAATCGGTGACTTGTAAAGAAATTGATGAGCTGCATAAGTACTCCAAATATGGTCGTCAACCCCGCCCACCACCATCCAGGTCACCACCGCTGATTGCGCGTATAATTCCAACGGGCTATCCATTAACCGCACCTAATAATAACTTTTGGATGCCATGTTCGTAAAACAGTGCGAGCACAAGTTACTTAGTGATCACATCACAGTAATAACTCATTTTCAGCATAAACGTGATGCATGGTGATGTTTCAGAGTGGCAGGCAGGGACATTTGATTAATGATACATGATGTTGTATGTTGTAGTTTGGTAAAATAATTTACAATGTTGAATTCTTGAACTTGCCACTGTTAATGTGATTTACGCCCTCAATTGTCTAGATATCACTTATGTACAGAGCTGGCAAACATTGTATTAGCCCTGACAATGGCCGCTTACATGTGATTAAATAATTTATGAATCCTGATAATACAGGTGCGGCGGAGGCGTGATTGGTGATGATTACTAGAAATAATAACAGTCAGGCAAATAATTTTCCAACAAATGGAACATTTTGAACCATTGAGATTTCAAATACCGAGAATGAGGGAAAGGAAAAGAGATTAGTACTGCTGACAGGGCGGCGCCAGGGTAAAAATCATAGGAGGGGCAGAAAAATCATAGGGGGGGGGTCGAAACAGTACAAAATGAACTCATTTTGGTAAAAACCCCTAATGTTTGCGAAAAAAAAAACCCTGTTTTCCTAAATTTGGAAAACTTAGGGGGGGGCGGCTGCCCCTCCCCCTCCCTGCTACCCCCCTGGCGCCGCCCTGCGTGATGAATCATGTAGTTTTTATTGAAGGTTGTAGAGAGGAACCAGAGAAAAAAACTACCTGGATGGAAAGCATTTTTTATGTAATTGAGGCTAGATAATTAGCAGTCATTAGGCCTATTTAGCGTGTTCAAAATGTGATGGTGAGGAATATTGTTAACGGCGAGTTACGCTCATATAGGAATATTAGCAATATTAGTAGGATCAAAATATGACAATGTACCCACCACTACCCAAAAAAATGGCACAGAACGGTTTCTTGGCATTTCTGGTAGTATAAGGTCAGTTTAATAATATATAAAAACACAAAATCGAAAAAGGCACAAGAAAGTGTTCAAACTATGACACAAACAAAATGGCCGCCCCATCGCCATTTTGAAAAAACATAAATCCTATCTCTCTGCAAGAAATGAGCTAAAGACAAACCAAGATGTCATTTCCTACCTCAATTCAGCATAAACATCAATTAAAAGGGTTTGTGAAGTTGAGATATAACCTTAACCTCAAAATCCAATATGGCCACCATCCGCCATGTTGAAAGTACAGATTGTTGTATCTCTGGTCCCAGATGGCCCAAATATGACAAACAAGCGATTCATGTTTCCTACAAGTCTAGCATAACAATCCATTTTAATGGGTTTTATGAAGTTGAGAATCATCTTGCGGCCTCTAAATCTAATATGGCTGCATCTGCCATGTGAAAAGTAGAATTATTCATCTCTGATACAGATGCGGCAAAATATGGAAATAACGGTGTTATTTTTATTAATTGAGGTATAAGAAATAATTAAGATGGTTTGTTTTCAAGTTGATTTAGTGGGGGTGGTTGTTTTTTTAAAGTGATTTAGTGGGCTATTTGTCCAAAATTTGTAGCATGTTTTGAATTTTATCGGTAGAAATCTATAACCATTTGGAGTGTACAGTGTAATTCTACGTAACTAGAAAAGCACCGCTTCACATTATTCACAGCGTCACTAAAATATGGCAGAGACACTTGTTTGCAACAGACGATCGACCACTATTACTATGTTTAGTCTTCAAGTTCATCATGAGCACCCGGTTCTTGATCCATGTTTTCACTGAAATATCCACAAGCTGTGGTGCATTCCATTCTTTTGCTGTTTGGTACATTTTCATTGTGGTGCATCCTGAAGAACAATGGTATCGGATCATTTTCACAGTGGCAGGCAACTCTGGTGCAGGACGTGTTCATCATGAGGGGAAACAATTTCCCCTTGTACATCCAGCCCAGTCAGTTGCATTTTGACCATCAGTCTTGACAAATCAACTGCATGAGCTGTAAATAAGTTCCAGAGTGGTTTTGCAGCAGGGAGGTTGTCGTGACATGGTCAGGTTTTATAACATCTAAGAGCAGAGGTAGAGCAAAATACACTCTTCCAACTTACAAAACTTTTCCTTTTTTAAGACCCTCATCTCCGACGGGCAGGTACGATTCAGTATCCTCCAGTTAGACCCAAGGATCTAACATGGTCACCATCAGAGATCATTTATTCCTTCAACTGCCCACATTGTGGAATGCCTCCTGAACACATCATGATGACCTAATATCGGGCTGGCTAAAAAAGGGGGGAACATTATCTCGGCACCAACCCCTCAGTGGTTTCTAACAGATTAGTTTCTGCTGTAATTGCCCTGGTAGGCCGTTACCATAAACGACTATTGCTGACATTGACACAGGGACACCATTGGCCCCATAGCCCTTTACTTTCTTTTGATTCAGGATTCATATTGGGAGGACAAAATACTCCAGAACAACCTCGTAAAACAGGGGTCACCAGAATTATTATACTTGAAGAAAGAGGATTCTGCCAACAACAAATATATGAATGAAGTACGCATCGCAACTGAAAATGCATGGGCAAACAGAGATAGAGTAAATGTTATCACTGAACATAAGCGTTCAGAAGCTTTAGCTCATACAAATATGTTTCGTCTTGTCTATGCAAGATGCGAAAAAGTAAAGATAATACAGCATCTTCGCATAATGGAGAAGAAGAAAATATCAATAGATCTGTTACTTCAATAAAAGGGAATTTTTAACTTAAATTATGCCCATGGGGGGTCTGCTTTTGCTCTATCACAGTCAATGAATGTACGTCGGTATAGATTAGTCGCAGTCTCTCTGTTGCATTCGGTCACCAATTAGTTAATGAGAACCTGCTATCCAGATCATTTGACGAGAAACGTCTTCTTTTTCCCAATTTTGTTGCATTTGCTTAGTTTTGCGATCTACTATTGCGATGTGCATGTGTGTTGTCTTTTGTGTTTAGGTCACAGTGTACATGATGACAATGGATGCTTTGATAATGGGTCAAATGTGAAAGATTCAAAATACCAATAACTTCACGCATGGAAAGAGACAAGAATAACTGTCAAAGCTTGAAGGAAAGTTCTGAACAGCATTCTCGCTTTGAGCCTTGAGAAACATTGCACAGGGGATTAATGCTGGGTTGGGATGTCAATGTACAAGATCTGTTCCAAGAGGTAAAGATACAGACAACAAGTAGAAAACAAGCTCACTTTTCTAATATAATACAAAAACGGAAAGATTAACTACTACTGATGGCCATTACGAACATGGTCTTCGTCAGAGGTTGCTGTCCCTGAGACAGTGCCAAAGGACTGATCACTGGGTGGTGATGAGGTTCTCTTTACATCACTGATATGGAAGAGAGGAAGCACCTATATTGACAATTGCTTTTTTTTCTTTTTTTTGATGATTATAGACATCTTCACAGATTGACCCATTTTGGCCAAAGGCCGTGGTCTTCCATGGATCCATGGTAACCAAACAAAAGGAAAGCACACATGAACATTCGCACAACTACATGTAGGATCGCAAATAACGTGACCTATCAAATGCGACAAATTTTGCGGGGAAGGGAAAAAAAGGAAAGGGCATGTTGATAGAGCAAAACAGCAGTGCCATGCATTATTGAGGTCAAAAAAACCCAAATGGCAAAGACACGATCTGTTGATACACTTCTCCAATATTGTAGAAGAGCATGTAATGACCCTTTACTTTGGGTATGACAGACACAAAGGAAAACATGTGTATGATATCAATTTCGTAGCACTTATTCAGTGATGATATTTGCTCCTATCTATTGTTTGCCAATGAATTTCAGGTTGTGATACTACTCAAGAATATTTGGGGTTGGCAAAATATGTTGTTCTCAACGTTCATCATGGTAACCCTGTGTTATTTTGTCTACCATTATATATCCTGAATCGATAAGAAAGAAAAGGCTGCAACCCAATGGTTGTCCCTGTCCAATGTCAGCAATTCAGAATCTTGGAATCATTACTCATTACTGCAAACAAGTGTGTGGCCATATTTTGGTGGTGATGATGAGGTGAATAATGCTGATTGTACTTTCTGTTCAAGATATTCACAACTACACTGTAAACTAAATAACTGTGATAGATTTCATTGCTGATTAAATAATCAATTAGGCTACGAATTTCGAAAAATAGCTCCCAAAAAATCATTTTAATTAAAATAGTTTCTAAGTGCCGGTGTGAAAGTAATCATGAGTACGGCAGGTATCATAGTCCTGGGGTCCATAGAGGGACAAGGAATAAAGCATTGAAACTAGTTGCGTGACGAGTCGATTGCGGCTAAATGTCACCATGGTTCCCGGACTGGGAGCCAGAGGACTATAGCTCCGGCCCACATCATCCTGAATTAATAGAAAATTACACCTCATTTGTCATGTAATCTGTCTGAGGCTAAATAGGAGGATTTATGTTTTCATTTTTTTAAATGGCAGACAGTGGGCATTTTTAAGACATCAAGGTGCTCTCAAAAAACTTTACATACAAACCCATCTTATGTCTTATGCTCCAATAAAAATAACACAATATTTTGTCATGTTTGGCCCATGTGGGATGGCCCGCCATATTGGATTTAGAGGTCAAAGAGCATGTACCTTCATAAATTCATTTTATGACTTTGTAATGCTTAGAATTAGTAGGAATGCCAATCTGTTTGTCATTGCCCATCGGTTACCAGAGCTACCATAATTTGTACTTGTCCAAACATGGCGGGATGGTGGCCATATTGGATTAGAGGAAAATTACACTATTTGTCATGTAATCGCTTAATGATAAATAGGAGATTATGTTTTCCATTTTCTTGTTAAAGGCAGACAGTGGCCACTTTTAAGACGTCAAGGTGTTTCAAAAACTTTAAACTAACCCCCATTTATTTCTTATGCTCCAATACAAAATAACACAATATTTGTCATTTTGGCCCATGTGGATGGCTAGCATATTGGATTTAGAGGTAAGATGATATCGCAATTCATAAAAAATTCATTTGAATGGCTGTTGTAATGATTAGAGTAGAACTCGTAGGGAATGACATCTTGTGTGTTCCTTTTGGCCCATCCGGTACCAGAATCAATTAATTTGACTTTTCGAACATGCGGAATGGCGGCCATTACGGGGATTTAGAGGTCAAGATGATATCTTCAAACTCCTAAAAACTGATTTTTGAATGGATTTGTTATGCTTAAATCGAGGGAAAAGGACATTTTTTTTAATTTAGTTATTTATTAACAGAGATATGAGGTTTTGTTTTTCAAATGGCCAGATGGCGGCCATTTTATTTATGTCAAAGTTTGAAACTTTCTGTGACTGCGATTTTATGCAAAACTTTTGATATTTGTAGGACCTCAAACTACCAGGAAAAATTGCCAAAAAACCTTCGTTGCATTTTTTTTGGGGTGGTCATGTGCTATCGTTACTCTACTATATACCGTATTGGAGAAATTAATATATGCAGTTGTTGAGGAAAAAACGAATGGAAAAAAGAAAGTAAAATAAAGATAGGAAGACAGCATGGACGAAAGAGAGAGACGGTAGAAGTAATAAAAAAGTGGGATAAAGAAGAATAATTAAATATGCCTATATGATCTCTAAAAAAAATGAATCATAACTTTGGCCCAAATCGCTGTGATTTGAAAGAAATTATTTTACCCCAAATCGCTGTATTTTTGGCCCAAATCCCCATTTTCGGGGGGGGGGGGTGGGTTGAACGTTGAAAAAACAGTATAGAGGGAATCTCCTCTCGTCGCTCGCACTAACCACAACTGTCCATGTTTTTTTAATTTTGACTATACTGATATGAGTGAGTACTAGTAATATAACATCACGATAAATGACCAAATACATCGGTTGCGGCAGGGCACACTAGGAAGGAGGAAACGGACTTAAAGGTGCAACGAGCAATTTCACTAGGCCCCTATATCGTATAGGTGTCCTAAAAAATGAAAAATACTGATTTTTGCCCTCCTGATGTAAAGCTTTCCATAAAAAATCCCCATCTGATAAAATTAAGCTGAGACGGGTTCGTTGGTACAAACATTGCGAGAAATTGTTAATTTCCTATAGGAGAAACTGCGAAATTCAGGCCTATGGTGTATATTGAATATAAGCAAATCAAAATCACCTTTTTCTCTCTTTTAAGACAATTCTGTAGCCAAATACAAGGTAAAGAAAGGTAAGAAATGGATTGAGTGTCTAATCTAAATGAAATTACCTCTCATGGCCCGAACACAATATTTGGGTGCCTCAAATCTCGCGGGTTACCTTTAACAGGTTATAACGTACCAGATTAAGTTTAACAACTACAATAGTTGCACAAATCGCATTTTTCAAAAGATTTAATTGTTACTTTATGTTGTACTTCACTTCATCAGCTCATGAAGGAAAAGTATGATCAGATTCTCCCCTACAATATCGTCTTGAATATGTCCTTGTATAAATGATTGGTTATTTATAAAACTTTTGCTGATGACCGAGGAAAACTTTACTGAACACCTGAGACGGCAACTCTACTTAATGCTTTTCCCTAAAGTTATATTTTGAAAGCGGTCGCTGCGGTACCTATTCTGGGTCAGTTTATAGTGTTTTTTTTTCAGCTTTTTCGGAACTAGGTTTTACTATACATGGCACATTATCATTCGCACAGCAAACTACAAGTATCGCTGGACGTTTTGCCGCATAGTTTTAGAACGCAAACGGTACATATTGGTAGTTTTCTAGATGGCTTCTGGGGGGAGCAGACCCAAATTTCTCAGCAGAAACATTTCGAGCGCTGGTGTATGGTTTGTGGCGAATCATTAGTCCATGGTAGAAATTACACCACTCTTGTTTCCTATAACTGTTTTGGGACAGATCCAACTTGTTGGGAAATATGCACAGAAACAACAACAACTAACTAACATTGAACGTTTGCAAACGTCCTAACTGTAACTCAATCAAGAGAATGGTGCGTGAGGGAAAATGCACAGAAGGCTACAAAAAATTCCAAAGTGAGGGATTTGCAGAACATTTCAGCAGTACTTTCTGGAACACTCAGAATATAAAGGAAACGGTTATGAGAGCACCCCTACCGGTACCCCCACAAGCAAAATACCGAAGGTCAGCCAACGGCTAGCAGACCTCTCCTTCATCGATCCATAGGCCAAAAAAACGGCCTGCTTTATTCAGAAGTGTCCTCCTACAGCAGCACGGGAGAAGATCAACCACTCAAAGCCAGATCAAAGGTAAATTACTTTTGTATTTTATATAAGAAAATAACCGCACTTTGTTTAATCCTTTCAGATGAGGATATTTTTATAGAAAGTTTTGCACATTGCAAAAAACAGGACTTGTTCTACATGTTTATGTACACTTGACACATATTTGAAATCTCTGAGTAACCTTTAATAAGGTTCTTAGCCACGGAAGTTGTTGATTATGCATTTCGTGCTCTACAGCCTCATCCCCGACATACTTCAAACAAGTTAAGATTATCATCTGAACTTTTGGTGTCACGCCTATCTTACGTGTAAATTCGATCTACTCTGGAAGCCAAATCTTTTTGTAATTAGTGTTTGTAAACGACAGACACAGTGGCACGCATTATCACTCAGAACATCAAACACCCCGTCAATCAGAATTTTACCTTTTAATAAAACCCCATCGGCCCTTTATGCCAAAAAAAAAGTTTGTCTCAGATGTTTGTCACAAAGATTAATTGTGACAATTCGGTTTTTCAAAGAGAAGGAGACTTAGTCCCAAGTAAGGGCAGTAGTGATATTGTAGTGGTAGTGTCTATAAGCAGTTCGTTTCTCTTACACCGAAGAAGAAATGTCCCGTATAAGTAGGAGGTAGTTTTTTCCTCCCTATCAGGGTGATTTACCAGTAAATATTTAATTGTTCATAGTTTTGAACACGGTTAATAGACCAGAAGTGGTTGTCGGTCACAGTTTTGAACATCTGATTACAAATAGGGTCTTGCTTCAACAGTTTTACTAGAACCAATATAAGGTTTTCGCCCAGCTTAAAAGGGTTTTACGGAATAAAGGCAATAGCATGTCAGACTTTAGTGCAAGTTCTACACGAGCAATTTTCCCAGTTAGGAAAATTTCTCTCTCTCTCTCACTCCAAGCAGATCAAAATAGGTTCATAGCGGTCCGGCTTGATGCAGGTACCATCTGTGCCCCTCATTTATTTTCTGTTTATGTACTTACCCCCTGTTTGTAGCGTTATCGTATGATACGCAGCCATTCGGTGCGGGTCGAGGGGAGAGACGGAGAGTATTGACGCCATGGACTTTTTCAAGTTCATGGGCAGTTAATAATATCCCTCGTTGATAGCTATGATTCTCTAAATCTATTTTTATCTCAAGTACGGTTTCAACATCGTCTCCGATAATGGTTAACGTGCGTAGAATTCGCGAGATTGGTTGATGAAAAACCTTCATTGGTCAAGGAATAGACCAAATATCGAATTAGTGGTTTTATTGCCGATCAGAAAGCGACAGGACATCATAAATACTGACAACATAACCTTTTGACAGACATTCGGTGGCGTATCCTGTACAAGATACATTTGTAGAAAGCTACGTAAAACACACGTATCCGCTTTTTATGACCAAGATTATGGGTCAGATTTACTAGCGGAACACAGACATCGTCAAAAAATGCATAAAGTTTCAGACTGTTAAAGTAACACAGTCAGATCCCAACATCGTTATAGCGTTAGGGAAGGTCTGAATTTCATCCCTAATCCAGAAAAGGCGTTTCTTCTCCGGATTCCCCAGTATCGGGAATGTTAGAAAGGAGAGGAAAGTAGTTAAACAAAAGGCTCCTTTTCAGAGCCACCAAGAACACCAAGTGGGGTTTTCTTGTAGGGCCCAAAGCTCCCAAAAGTCAAGCTGGAGGGATAAGCGGTAAGGCAACCGCACACGCACGAAAAACAATTCGTGAACATAGTAGCTCGAGTTAGAGCCCAAAAGTTCTCAAAAATCACAACCGGTAAACAGACTGTTCCCCTCGTACGAGTAATTTTGTTCTAAAATTTTTTTTTTCGGGGCACTTGATATTTCGTACTAATCTTGGGGGAAAGCTTTTCCTAAGTATAACAGGTTTCTTTTAACAATCTGTTCAAGCATGGGTCCCAGAAATCGACCTGCAGTGCACTTATGAAGATCCCTTGAGGATCGCAACAGCTTGTCTAGCCTAGCTGCATGCTTTTAGTCCAAACCAGTAAGGTAAGGACACCAAGTCTATGTGAGCAGGGTTTTGTCTGGCATATGATTTCGACGCGGCGTGTTTAAGTTTAAAAAAAACACGCATAATAGGCCGAATGTTGAGTAGTTTTAACATACTCAGTACAGGTCTGTTTGGAAGTATGGATGGTTCTGAATATTCTAAACTAGTGAAGTTTTCCCAATTGTATCAAACCAAGATACGGTTTTTGTAACCATGGATAGTCTCCTTTACCTGGCCTGCACAAGCACTCAACCGCTCGTATGTATACAAAGCGGGAAGAACAGCAGCATGAATGATTGCCCAGTTAAGCGCGCACGCCATTGGCAATCGACCGTCCCAGTTTAGACCGACCAATCACGCCAGCCACATCTCAATAAATAGCGATGTCTTCCAGTCACTGCATCAAAATCTGAAATTGTCATGGTATTGAACGCTATTAGCAGGTGTCTCCCAACCAAAACGTCTGTCAATTTCACTTTTGGTCCAATACAGAAACATCACGTACGAGTACACCTCAAATCATCCACAATCGTTTTCACCACATCTACTCTTTAGACGGAAAACCCGACTTAAACCAAGCCATCGCACATTCGGAACCGGCCATCTCTTCGGTGATTTCAACGCTCATCATCTCATCTGGGGGCCCACACAAGATCGTTTAGGGGAACTCTTCTTGACCAAATTGAAAGCTCCACTCGACACACAATACTCAACACAGTTGAACCAACACACATTAGCGGTACAGAATTGACATCACAATAGCATCAAACAATATCGCAGCAAAAGCTGAATTTCGATACACCCCACATTTTAGTTAGTGATCATTACGCAATACAACCAATCATCCGCAACACTCCACTTACACCCCATAACTCACCGTGCAACTATGGCGACTCGACAAAGCTGATGGTCACCTTCAAGCAACAATCAAAGAACACATTCACCAACGACCCACCATAAAGAGCAACCAACACTTCAAGAAAGACATCTACATCACCAATACCATTCACAACGCCGCAACCTATGGCAATACCCAGAGTACACCTTGTCCGATACGTCGAAATGCGTGGTACTACACTGAGCAATAAAGATAACAAAGACGAGGTAAAATTAGCGACCTCGAAACCCCACAGAACAATCAACCAACCGACCTCACCACTAAGCAAAACTTTCAGAAGCCATTAGCATACATCGCAAAACCTTGTCAAAAAAGCAAAAACACAAGTCTTGGGTCAAGTGGACAGAAACACTCAACGAACAAACCAAACGCAAATCCTGTGGCAACGTGTTAAAATGAGCGGCGGCTGCAGACTCTACCACTCCCGACCACCAGACCCAACCAATAAAGCTGAAGAATTATGTAAAACTGTTCGCCGACAGCTCCAGCTCACACAACCTCTCACCCAACTCCGCCAAAACTTCAAACCCTAGCAGGCACTCGACACAAACAGGCAACAGCGCCTAAACAAGAACACCCCACAGACACTCCATTCACCATACATGAACTCAACACAGCAACGAACATAGACCCGACACCACTCCCGGCGATTAATCAGAATCTGTCGTTTTCAATGTAGTAACTCCCCAGATGTTCCTAAAAACTTTCTTCTCGATTGTAATCAATTTAGTCATGGGACGACATGAAACTTTCCGGAAACGTGGAAAAAGAGCAACCTCGTCAGCAATCCCAAAACAGCTCAGACCTTTTAGACCGATCTCGCTTCTTGTCAGCATCACAAATTTGGTGTCTATGTTCTTCGGTCGATCAATAGTCAGCCAGACCGTTTTCACCCAACCGCCTTGGGTTTCGGAAGGCATGGCCAACGGAAATGGGGGGACGCAAGTGCGGACACTAATCAACGAAATTTCCAGCGCAAAGAACTCCAAATCACTCGCAAAAATCACAGCGGTTTTTCTCTTGACCACCCCCCCCCAAACCCCCCCCCCCCCTGAAAGGCCTCGAATACTCGCCACAAAGATTGCCATCATAGAAGCCATGATCAAAGCTGGCCTCGGCGGCAAGCTAATTGGCTGGTGAAAGGACCTTCCCCTGACAACAGTAACAAGGTAGAGTCCAGTTCCAAGTCGCTCACTCTACTTTTTCGACAGTTTGAAACGCACTCCACCAAAGGCCTCCCTCTTAGTCCAACACTGTCAATTTTCTAATCGATGAAATTATCCGGTCAACCAAGCTCGCACCTATGACCCTCATGTTTGCTTACGGCCTTATGATTTAGTCATTGTCTCCACCAAGGATTCCGAGCGCAGCTGCCAGAAGCCCTCACTCACTCATCATATCACGGAATGACTAGGTCTTAAATTTCTGTAACCAAAACCAAAGCTATGAGCTTCCAATAGGTACCCCAATTCCAACTTCACTTGTGGCGATCAGGCATTGAATGGGCCTCCGAATATAAGTATCTTGGTGTCGTCATTGATAAACATCTCAACTTCTCACACATCAGAATATACTTGTCAAAAGGGTCCAAAGTCTTCTAAACGCAATGAGGCCATAAGCGGTCTTCCTCCCGGAGGAGCAACTCTCAGTCATCCGCAAATTTATCAAGGCCACCGTTCGTCCGATTTTAGACTACGGCTGTGGTAGTCTCGCCTTGCAACAACAACGGCCCGAAAACAGCTCGAAACACTTTCAAACCAAGCTATTCGCCTAAAAATTCTTCGCGTTCCTCGCTGGGCCAACGTTCAAACCTGTCAGCTCGAGCAGAAATTATGCCACTCCAGTTCCGACATGAAGCACGACTATCTACATCTTTGCCGACAAAGTCCCCCGCAACACTGAACACGCTCCTACACGACCAATCGTCGAAAGCCTACAAAATCAAGGGAAGTCTTTACCGACACACATGGCTCCTCCAAACCGCAGACGCCTGGAACCTTCACAGCCAATACGCGCAACCTCCAGTCCCAGAAACTATTCAGCACTCTGACTCCATGGTCCAACCTGTCGCGGACACTCGCAATATCATCGTCCTTATGATACAAAACATCAGCTCCACCCACAATAGTAGAAGAATCGGCCAACAAAAGCATCGCAGATGCAGAGTCAACAAACTCTGAGCCCCTTGTTTCTACCTGATGGCGCGGTCAACGAAGACGCCACTTGTGTATTTTGCCTTTGTATCACCACATACCACAAAATCATTCAGAGCATCTGATAGCTGCTCCACGGTAATCAAACCGAATTGGCAGCCATTCGCGAAGCACTCCGCGACGCAAAAACACAGCCGGCTACAAACATCATCATCCACACAGACAGCCAAGGTGCAATCGAAAACATCCAACCCACACCGGGACAACATAGCATTGAATAAGACATTCAAACAGACCTAAAAGACAGGCAACAAAAATTCATCATCACCTGGGTTCCCCAGTCACATCGGCATTCCGGGCAACGAGACGCGGACGTCGCAGCCAAAGCGCACTACTAACCATAACCTGAACATAATCATACCACACGTCGCGCCAACCAGAACCCTTTCCAACAACGCACATCACAGTGGCAAGATCAAATTCAATCAACCCAGTCAAAATCAGTACTTTTGAGACTTTCCCTCACAAACCCACTGCAAGCAACCAACGCACTCAATAAAATACCAAGACGAACTCAAAACACTATCAATCGAATAGAATTAAAGCCTAAAACTGCCAGACAAATCATCTATCACTTATATACATGCGTCTACTGCGATCAAGATATACAATGTCACATGTTCACACGATCTCACTGATGCCCAAGAACACACACCACTTCGCCAACAACTACTCCAACATCTAACCAAAGCAAACGTGGTAAGCAACAAACAACCACCTAGCCGGATCAACATCCTCAAAACGCAAAACCTACGCCAATACCAAGAACCAACAATTACAAAATAATACAAACCACAACACTAATAAACAAAATCAAGTGTAAACCAGTAACCATTTAAGTAGTCTTTTTTATAATCCATGGGCAGCAATATTTTGCAATGACCCGGCTCCAATGGAGCAAACCATGAAACTGTCAACTGCATCAGTCTGGTAAGGCCCGTAAAACCGGGTACAGTTGTAAATGTGTTCGCGGGCAGCCCAAACCCCACCTCCACGTGGTACAGACGGATACCCAGGCTTACCCGTGTCGTTCCGCACGGTTTAATGCTCTGAATTTATAAGCCTACCAGCGTCGTCCCACATGGGTTTACAGCTTGGTTATACCGGCAGTTACTCGAGCATGGATGCGAGGCTGGAGACGGTCCTAGTTCCCAGCGACGCGAGCTTTGGACACAGGCCGGAAACAGCCTGGGTGAACTAACGGGGACATATGGGTATTGGCCTGATGCCTAGATTGACCAGCGTTATTTCACCAGCACTATTGACGGCGTGGATTACCAGCGACTATGGAGCTTGGCGGGTAAATTGAGGCTTGGAGAACTCTTGGAAAAACATGTTGGTCGCTCCGTAAAGATACCGTTCTATTGGTTTGGGATGCAAGTTGCATCGTTCATGCATTACCACCTGTCTACATTGTCTACATAATGAATAGAATTACGTAATGTCGAATTTCACACTGCTATTTACTTTTGGCGCAAAATAACAATAAGGTTGCAAGCGCCCATTCAACATAACCACGAACCCACGAATCAACTGCATCATTTGTCCTACGGGCCCAAGAACATCAGCTTGGGCTGTTCATGGACAAGGGTCAAGGTGAGGACCCGCAGCTTATGGAATCGGGAAAGAGGCCTCCATTATGTCACAAAAGATTAATAGTTATTCGGTTTCCAAAGAGAATGAGACTTGTCCCAAGTAAGGGCAGTAGTGGCATTATGGTAGTGCATGTGGCTAGAGCAGTTAGTTTTTCTTTCAACTCGAAAGAAAGAATGTCTGTATAAGTCGGAAGGTAGTATTTGCTCCTATACAGGGTGATGTACCCAAGTAATTTTTAATTTTTCATAGTTTTGAACACTGGTATATGACCAAGAAAGTGTTGTCGGGTTCAAAGTTTTGAACATTGAGTAAAATAGGTCTTACTTCAACTGAAACCAAGATAAGGTTTCACCCAGCTTTAAAGGGTTTTACGGAATAAAGCAATAGCATGTCAGACATTTAGTGTCAAGTTATAAACAGAGAATTTTCCAAGTTAGGAAATTCTCTCTCTCTCACTCCAAGCAGATCAAGATAGATTCATAGCGAGTCCGCTTGATGCAGGTACTGTCTGTGCCCCTCATTATTTTCTGTTACTGCAGGATGTGCAAGCAAAAGCTCCACTGATATATACTTAAAACGTGAAATTGTAGCTACTTCCAGAACTGAATATAATCATAATTTTTGTCACAAATATTTTTAATCATCTCCACCCCAGTGGTACCCGGCGTTCCCCAAGGGGCAGCGCTGCCCACTGTCAGCTACTGTCGACCTCTATACATGGATAGCGGGCTCGCACGTTACTCGGGCCGGAATAAATCAACATATGTTTTAAATGCAACGACTTTCAACCCATCAACATAACATGTTTTTTATCGATATCATCACGATTTCATCATAATAATATGATCATTAGACCTACTTCACATGTATGCATGTTATTTTCTATTGACATCAGTAGAAAAGTCTTTTGGACTCAAGCTAATGTAACAATATCTTCAAAGTGAGGGGCATGATAATCACAGATAACCTGGCTCAGAAATCACTTGTCAGAATACGCAAAATATGAAATCTAAATTCAGCTGCATGGTTTAAAAGCATTAAAGCAAAATTAGGACGAACGTGGAACTCAAAGAACTCGTTGCATGTTTGTTGTTGTTGTTGTTGTTGTGGTTAGTTTGCAATGGCGCTTTCAGCTGCTAAGGCTATTTGCGCCAAGAACTCAATTAGCTCATTTTAAATTCTTCGCAGACTTTTAAGTGGAGCTCTTTACACTCAGAGCGTTGACAAAGAGCAGTGGAGAAGCATTTCATACACAGCTTTAATTGGTCGGGGTCAGTGCAGCGGGAGCAGAAGCAAATCTTCAACGGTGTTTTTGAGAATGAAGCAAACAACTCCGCGTCATCGTCGTCATCATCATCATGGTGTAAATAGGAGAAGTACGTTGTCATACTGTGATCGGGTACCGTATCACAGGTATCGCCATGAACTGATGTGTTATCGGCCTCTTCAATAGTGGAGGAGTGGTCCATATCCACTTCCTTTTCAACAACCTATGTTACAACGCGTCCAGAGTATACGCCTGAGCTGGCACATTGTCCTGGGTACTCCGAGGATTTGTATCAGCTGGTTGATTTACACCTGGACGATCTACTTCCTGGACGATCTACGCTATTGTTCCTATTGTTCCCTTAATGGGCAATTATCTTTAATCCGTGTCCTTAACACACAATGGGTGATTGAGATCAGCTTCGCCCCTACCCGGATCTAATTAAACAGGATAACCGTGCAGAGTTTTCGTATAGGCCTACACACGTAAATGTTAAAGTAGCACAAGGAACATTATAAACCAAAAGGAGTGGATTTCCACTCGTTTTTGTGTTATCCTTCGTTTCACTCCCCAAAAGTGTTGTCCTTCGTTTAACTCCTCAAACGAGTGGAATGCCACTCCGTTTTCGAGTGATTGTTACTCTTTTGAGTGGAAATTCACTCCTTCTTTAAATTCAATTCCTTTCTTTATTTATTTCTTTATTCCTTTCTCTATTTCTTTCTTTAATTTCTGTAACACTTATGTAAGGAGGTGTCCTGGCCAAAATGAGAGTAGCAAATCTTATGTGGAACCCGAGAAATAATGTCTTGAAAACTCCTTTCAAGGCAGCCTCAAAGTCACTCACTATAGTCCGTAGAAAATGAAATCCCAGTCCTCTATAACACGAAATCTTTAATGAAGTTTAACCTTTTGGTACTCCATATTGACAGCCGCGAAAAACAGTACAAACTTACAGTGGCATTAAATGAAATACTTTAGTTTTGTATACTGTGAGCGATTCCTGTCTGAGCACAGTCAAAGTTACAAGTTATCGCTGCAGAGTAACACTAGTGACGGTGATTGATTATTGATAACGCTCGCCGACATGAATCATGTGAATAGGGATTAATCGTAGATCGTCCAGGAAATAGATCGTCCAGGATTTTCCCATCTGGTTTAGGCTTGGTAGTCATGCCGGCTTTCTTCCGGGCCAACCATGCGGCAAGCCTTCTCTTGTCTCGTCTTATCGTAGAAGGGGACTTCCGCTTCTTTTTCTTCTTCTCTTCCTTCATGGTACTCGCAGTTTCCATGGCAGTTGCAGTGGTGGTTTCCAACTGCTCCTGCGTAGGTATAAACTGGATCACGCGTCTTACTTTTCCACACAATATTCAAGAATACTGCATTGCCTTGACATTTCAATGTGAATAACGGTTCACTGGTAACGCTCAGCTCTGTATAATATTAGAGAGACGTGGTCCAAGTACAGGGAAAATCCTGAGTATCCATCATTTTCCGAGACCGGTACCAATCCACGTCCTCACTCAATCAAACCAGTGAAGGAATCCGAATCCTCGTTGCATGTTTATTGCTACCTGACCACGGGATATAAAGTGATGTAAACATCTATGGTGTTTTAATTCATCTTTTATTCTTTATAATAAACGTTCGTACATTAGTTTGATTCGACGACAAGTATTGTTTACTTCATTTATTAAAAATACATGCACTTCAATGTCGTTTATCAATTTCAACTGAATAAACACCTATTTTCCTCTTCAGTGATTGAAACGTCACTTTGACGTATCATCCCATCAGACACCATAGAATAAATACACTGAATGTATCTATACCTCAAAAATATGACATGTATTTTGTGGCATATAACTTTATGAACCCAGTCCACTGCATTTCGTCATAAGTTATGGTGGAAGCTGCCTTGAGCGTTGATTTGGGGTCCACGCCATTTCCTCCCTGGGCTGAAGTTGAAAGAATGTGCGTGTAGTCCTAATAGGCCGCACCTTAGGAAAGTGCAAAAGCTGTGGAGTTGGGAGGTGCGAATTAGTGGTATGGTAGTAGAGAGCGCCTAGTTGCGTCTGAGTATGCCATTGACTGATCGACTGCCGGGAAGCCAGCGGCTGTTTCTTCTATGCGCGAGCTTACAAAGAAAGACTCATACCATAGCCAAACCCCCTACACATATCTGGAGATCACTTATATATAAATCACGCTTTAAAAAAACAACCTAAGGCCAAATTCTCCAAGGCCGCTGCTGGCTGGCAAGTGTGTTTTAAAAAACCAGGCTACCTCTCGCCTATGACTTAACAAGTCACATGTCAACAATAAAAAAAATAACATTGTTTCATGTCCCCCAATATCCCCTTTTAAATTTTTCTACGTTCTTTCAAATTTTGTTAACTTCAAGTTCAGTAACAACTTGCTCTAAAAGATGATCAGAAGTTGAAACTAATTTTACAGTCTTACAAATGTAAATATATCATGAGAGTTTCATCCTTTTCATCAGAATCATAATTTTCTGCACGGCTAACTTACTCTACATCATAGATATTAATAAAAGATGTCGTAAGCCGCGTTGAAGAATAGGCGGCCACCGTAACGTGTTTTGAAAAATTATAAATATTATTACGGTATCCATTCGAAACCCGCACGCGTACGGAATGCGCCGAAACATGTTGGCATGGAAACGGTACATCGTTCCATGCCAAATGCGTGAATATATGAATAAATTGGTACACCACGCATGTAATCAGGGAATATATGAATAAATTGGTACACCACAGACTATGTAAATAAGTACTCGCGGCGGAAAAGATGGTTACGGCGTTTGAGCTGGCGTTTGCTATCTAGGTTATTAAATGAAACCTGTGGCTTCCCACATCAGTGCTACTAAGGTATTTAGAGTGGTTTATTTTCTCACGCAGGTTGTCCTTAACATATAAATATGATGCATTGTCCTTTGGCCGCGCAATCGAGAGGTGGAGGTTTGACCAAACTGAGACGTTGCCCTGCGCGAGTACTTACTGGATTATTTATCGGTTCCGCGAAATTTACTTCGTCGTGGTATCCCTGTTTCGACCTGTATCAGTATATGAGGGCGGAACCCACCGAAAGCGCGTGTAAAGCCGCTTTTCGAGAACTGGGCCACAGCATTTCAGACACTGAGAAACCCGCGTTACGTCTACTCCCCGTTCTATCCGAGAACCTGCTTTTCTGCGCCTATCCATCCGGCGATGTGGAGGTCAAATTGGAGATTTGAACACTATTCAGTCGCGGAGGAGCCGGCCACCCACCCTGTGTTTCGCCTAACCGCTTCTCGATCGATCGCCCGAGCAAAGCTTCTTCGCCGATGACTTGCTCCATTCGCTCAAGAGCAAAGATCCCCGGCAGATAACCTCATTTGGTTCGGGGTCCGTTAAGATTTTACCGAAGATAACGGGACGGCGGCGACGAAGGGTTATATTAACTCGGTGCATTCGACTCAAGCGCATTCTTTTTATACGGCTGGACAAAAATGGGTACACTGCGGGCTGCGACGACCGTTCCAGACAAAATGAAACGGCTGCCGAAGTGGAAGCGACGTACGGCCGAGCGACTGTGAAAAAAATAGGAGGCTAGAATTAACGTGGGACTACGAGAGAGGTTACCCGGTAAGGTGTCAATCATCATAGCTATCATCATCCATCGGCTGAGCTGGGAGCAGGCGGTCACAAATCCGTCTCCATATAACTTTCTTCCGGGCAGTGAGGATGACTTCTCTTGGAGTAAGCTCAACATCCTGTTGATCAGCCTAGCAATGTAAGTGCGGATAGAGCATAGTGGGCGAGCCTCTTTTCCGTTTCCCATGCTTAGTTGGTAAAGCGCATACGGGAGATGAGTTCCCTCTGGGTTTTCCGTTCCCATGCGTAGGTTGGTAAAGCGCATACTGGGAGATGAGTTCCTCCTCTGGCTTTCGCAAGGCATGGCCCAGCCAACGAAGTTGCCTTTGGTGGGGATTGTTTTCAGAAAGGTTTCTGACATGTCATGTCGTAGACTGCATCATTAGTAACATGGTCTTGTCTGCGGATATTGAGCATGATACGATGAACAGTTCGTGTCAAAAAAAATGTTGAGGTATATGATTCGAGCTGTGCGGTAATACGGTCTCACACCCTTAAAGCAGTACAGACAGGCAAGATGATGAGAGATAACCCAGTTTTAGGTTTACTGAGGGAATGATATGGGCTTCCAATTTCTCTAGCTTCAAAAGGAGACCAGGCGGGCCTCTCCTTCGCGGTAGGTTAGGAGTTAGGGTTAAAGTTTCGGGTTAGGGTTAGAGTTTAGAGTTCAGTCCAGGGTTGGTACCGCGGGGATGGCAACCATCGCATATGAAAAAGGATCGGGTGTGTAAAGCTGACGCTTTCAAAACCAGGGGGACAGTTGGAGACAGATTGAAGTGCAAAAAATGGGGTCTTGGGTGAGAGATAGATAACGCCTCTAAAAGGGGGAGTTGGGTGATTAATTGCTAAAATTTTAGCCCAAAATGGGCGTCTTGTTTGAAAATTCAAGTTCAACAACTCTATTAAAAGATCATGAAGAGTAAGGTCTTCTATTGTAAAAATTTTCATTTTTTTCCAAAAAACTAGGGGGTCTTAGGTTGGCTAGTGGTAAACTTGAATTTTTAAAAGCTATGGGGTTTGGATGACAGCGATGCTGGAAAATAGGGGTGCGTAAGAGTCTCATTACGTATCCACTTCCGAAATGGGGGTCCGGAGGAGGGCATTTCTTCAACACGATTATAGGCCTACTGAGCATGATATGGAGTAAAATCATGAGGAAACTCCGACTCCTCCCCAACGTGCAATTAAGATAACCCTTCCCTTTTCAGCTCAGTGAAACAGTCATCAATACACTGTACCTGTGGGGTTGTTGCCGAATTCTGCAACTTGCAATGCTGTCTGCCTCACGATTGACTGATAAGCTACAATGTCAAGAGATTTTCGTCCAAATCGCAATTGGACGGATGCATAATTAATTATACTTGCAACCATTTAAAAGACTATTCAGGTCACACTATCGGAAATCTTCAACTTCAAGTTCGATCGCCAGCTTGTGACAACTAACAGTTGGCATTGACAACACTGTTGCAAGTTTACGTCGATGTGAATAGACTATGTCCCTCTTCAAAAGAGAGCTATCAAGCAAACAGCCACTATGTTTTTTTTTGTTTTTTAACCGTGTTTGCTACTACCAATTGACGACTATACAGACTCGGGCTATAATAATTGTAACCGATGCCAACCTCACTAAAGACAGACAGAAATAATACCTGCCCCCATCACAGCACATGGACACAAAATACCGTCCACATTTCAAACAAATTCACCAATTTTATACTCACCATTCCACAGAGATAAATATTGCCACATTTCTCAAAAAAAAAATTTTATCAAAAATTTTGGTGACGCACTAGAATGACTGAAAAAACACAGCGGAGTCATGGTAGGAAAGAGTGGGGATGGGGGACTATAGCGAGAGTGGCCAGTTATATCGGCTGCTACATATTGCAGACAGCCACAATGTTGTAGGCTATCACTTATCTGCCAATTATACCATGCAAAAACTGTACACATACACCGCGCATTGCACCATATGCACAGCACGCATGCGTACACACCATACTCACACACACAGGACAGACAGACACACACATGCAACACCACCACCACCAGAATTAACATCACACACAAACGCACGCACGCTCCTTTTCTCTACCTCTGTGCACATATGATCTCTTTCACTATGTTCCTCCAACTTGTTATGTGCATACAGTATGAATAGAAGCCATTTTGAATTCTTTACCACGGTCGATTCAAGATCAAATTGCCAAAAAAACAAAATTAAAAATGGACTTAATTTAGTCAATAATGAAAAAAAATCTTGTTTATGGTGTATAGGCTCAAGATACCGAATTGTAAGGGGCGGTTAGGCGTATAAAATTAGTCATTTTGAAACTTTGCTGTGTCTACTTTTTTCCTACTTTTTCTGCTTAACACCATTGATATAAGGTCAAATACACCAAAAATGTATTGATTGTTTTATAAGGAATACCAGATTTGTGATCGACACATTGTAACACATTGTTATACTCGGGAATAAATCAACATGTTTTAAAATGCAACGACTTTCAAACCATCAACATTAACATGTTTTATCGAATCATCACGATTTCATCATAATAATATGATCATTAGACATACTTCACATGTAGGCATGTTATTTTCTATTGACATCAGTAGAAAAGTCTTTGACTCAAGCTAATGTAACAATATCACACAAGTGAGGGGCATGATCATCACAGAAAATCTGGCTCAGAAATCACTTGTCAGAATACGCCAAAATATGAAATTAAATTCAGATGCATGGTAAAAGCATTAAAGCAAAATCAGGACGAACGTGGAACAAACTCAAAAATCTCGTTGTTTATGCTACCTGACAAAGTGATGAGAAAGTTATGTAAACATTCTATGGTGTTTTAATTCATCTTTTATTCTTTATAATAAACGTTCGTATATTAGTTTGTTTCGACGACAAGTATTGTTTACTTCAGTTAATTTATTTAAAAATACATGCACTTCAATGTCGTTTATCAATTTCAATACTCGCCCGTTCTACCCGAGAACCTGCTTTTCTGCGCCTATCCATCCGGCGATGTGGAGGTCAAATTGGGAGATTTTAAACACGTATTCGTCGCGGAGGGAGCCGACCACCCACCCTGTGTTTCGTCTAACCGGCCGCTTCTCTATCGATCGCCCGAGCAAAGGTTCTTCGCAGATGCCTTGCTACCATTGCTCAAGAGCAAGATCCCCGACAGATACCCTCATTTGGATTCGGTGGTCGCTGAGTATTTTACCGATGATTAACGACGGCGGTGACGAAGGGTATATTAACTCGGCTGCATCGACTCAAAGGCGCATTCTTTTTCATCGGCTGACAAAATGGGTACACAGCGAGAGCTGCGAACGACCTTTCCCAGCAAAATGAAACGGCTGCCGAAGTGGGACGCACGTTACGGCCGAGCGACTGTGTAAAAATATGAGCTGACTTAACGTGGGCTACGAGAGAGGTTACGGTAAGGTGTTCATCTATTCATAGCTATTTCATCATTCCATCGGTTGCGGAACAGTCGGTCACAATCCGTCTCCATATAACTTTCTCCCGGGCAGTGAGGATGACTTCTCTTGGAGTAAGCTCAACATCCCATGTGATCAGCCTAGCAATGTACTGCGGATAGAGCATTAGGGGCGACCTCTTTTCCGTTTCCCATGCGTAGGTTGGTAAAGCGCATACTGGAGATGAGTTCCTCCTCTGGCTTTCGCAAGACATGGCCCAGCCAGCGAAGTTGCCTTTGGTGGATGGTTTCAGAAAGAGGTTTCTGACCTGTCATGTCGTAGACTGCCTCATTAGTAACATGGTCTTGTCTGCGGATCTTGAGCATGATACGATAACAGTTTGTGTCAAAACTGTTGATGTATATGATTCGAGCTGTTGCGGTAATATACATCGTCAGCTGAATGCAAGACCAACGTAAGTGACATTTTTGTCGAAATTGAGTTTTTGGAATTTTGAAAGAGGAGGTATTCGCGCATAATTTAAAGTATGTGTGAAGATATGTAAGTGATTAAAAAAGTTTTAATTAGAAAAAGAAGATAACGTAGTGCAATTCGCTTTTTCCGCTTAATGCAAGACCAACGTAACGTAAGTGGCACTTACGTTGGTCTTGCATTGAGCAATTTTGCCCCTTTTCAGTGCAAGACCAACGTAAGTGGCACTTACGTTTGTCTTGCATTAAGCATTTGTGCACATTTTCAGTGCAAGACCAACGTAAGACTGATTTCAATTAAGTTCTCTTCTTTTTTTAATAAATAATTAATCACGTTTGTCAAGTAGAAATTATTCATTTATATCATACAAATACATTTCCTATTGTAATACCTGCTATAATTATGAACACACCACCTATAGAATCCAATAGGAACACAAAAATGTTCTTCCTGCAAAATTAGTCAACTGCACTACGTTGTCTTGCATTCAGCCGACGACATGTCTCACACCCTTAAAGCAGTACAGACAGGCAAGATGATTGAAAGATACCCAGTTTTTAGGTTAAGAGAAAGGATCTGGGCCGTCAAAATCTTCTCTAGCTTCCAAAAAAGGCAGACCAGGCGAGGCCTCTCCTTCGCCGGTTAGGGTTAGAGTTTAGGGTTAGGGTTAGGGTTAGAGTTTAGGGTTAGGGTTAGAGTTTAGAGTTAGAGTCCAGGGTTGGTAACCGCGGGGATGGCAACACTCGCATATGGAAAGGATACGGGTGTAAGATTGACGCTTTCAAACAAGGGGCATTTGGAGACAGGTAAGTGCAAAAAATGGGGGTCTCTGGGTGAGAGATAGACTAAGCCTATACAGCCTGTCTAAAAAAATGGTACAATCAGAAAAAAAATTGGTTAAATATGAAATTTCATAATTAGTCACTCTTACTTGGCAAAATATTACAGAACAAAGACCGGGCTTCCAATGGTGTTTGTTTTCATCTATTTGCTTTTGTCAATCCAGAGATATAATCAATTTAGTGCGATATACCAAAATCGATTTTGTGCCACTTTTATGCAGGGCAGAGTCGCTTCGCCCAGTTATGCCATGCTGTTTGGAAGCTCACAAAAGATTGCAACTTGACAAGAGAAACAAAACACAGATTAAAGTAAACAAGAAGTCTAGTTTTATCGACTCACGTTTAATAATCAACATAATCAGTTCAATGATAAATATCTTCTTTTCATAAATAATAAGGAATACAAATATTCTGACACGGCAAGGAAATGGAACTTTGAATTTTATTACAATGGTAGCTGTAAAATAATGACAGAAGGAATGTAATGGAAACAAAATAAGACTCCAAATTCCAAAAGAAATGGTTTAAAAAGATTCCATATATTTGTGCCTTTATAATTGTTGAAGTCAAACAAAATTTGAATTTGGAAGCAAGTACCAAAGTGTTGCGTAGGGAATTGGGCAAGCGTTTGCATTTCATGATATTCAAGGCATAACAATTCTCTCCTCCAGGTGCGTACGCCGACTTTACGCTCATGGTTCTCTTTTAAGTTCTAACAAACAAACAGTATGTCGAATGTTATTCACTTATCTTAAAAGCCAGAACTTACTGGACATTAAACTTCCACCATACGTAGCGTTTCGTATATTTTAGGTTTCTTTATGAAGTTAATCTCTTTTTAAAGATTTTCATTGTTCAAGTGTGAATAATTTATGTTTAAACACATTCGTTCACAGTTTTCACTCAACCAGAAAGTGGCACAACTCGATTTTTGTGTTTCGCGGTAAACTGGAGATATCTCTGATTGAACCATTGCAAATGAGATGAAACAAAAATCCTGGAAAACCCCTGGTATTTTCTCTTTAATGTGATGTACAAAACCGACTACTATGTTGAGATCTATTATGAAAAAAATCGGTTTTTGATTGTACCATTCTTTTAGAAAGCTGTAAATAGGGGTTTGGGGGTAATCATTTGCTAAATTTTCCAGACCCAAAATGGGTCTTTGTTTGAAAATTCAGTTCAGCAAAACGTCTCACAGGTCCTGAAAGTAAAGGTCTCTTTTGTAAAAATGTTCATTTTTGTTCAAACACTAGGGGGTCTTAGGGTGATAGTGGTAAACTTGAATTTTTAAACGCTCATGGGATCTTGGATGACAGCGATGCTGGAACTAGGGGTTCTTAAGCGTTTAATACTTCACTTCCGAAATGGGGGTGCCGGAGAAGGGGGCATTCGTCAACAAGATTCTAGGCCTACGGAGCATGATATGGATTAAAATCATGAGGAACACCCACTCCTCCCCAACGTGCAATTAAGATAACCCTTCCCTTTTCCTTGGTCAGTGAAAACATAATCAATACCCTGTACCTGTGGGGTTGTTGTCGAATTCTTGCACTTTGCATGCTAGTTGCTCACTATTGACTGATAAGCTACAATGTCATACAACAAAAACAACCAAAGAAAAAAAATGAGATTTAGTCCAAATCGCAATTGGAGGTGCATAATATTTAATTATACTTGCCAAGCCATTTAAAAGACTATTCAGGTCACCTATCAAACATCTTCCAACTTCAGTTCGATTCTAACTAACAGTGCATTGACAACACTGTTTGCAAGTTACGTCGATGTGAATAGACTCAGTCCCTTAAGAGAACTTAACAGCAATATGAGCAGTGGTGCTACTACCAATTGACGACTATACAGACTCAGGCTATAGTCATTTTACCCGGATGCCATATCACTCAAGACCCGACAGAAAAGTAATAACCCTGCCCCCATCACATGACACATTGGACACAAAATTACGTCACAATTTCAAACAAATCTCACCAATGTTATTCACATTCCACAGAAGTAAATATGCCACCTTTCTCAAACACAAACAAAAATTTTATCAAATTTGTGACGCACTATACTTGACTGAACCACACATGCGAGTCCTATGTGTATTGGAAAGAGTGGCGATGAGGACTATAGTGAGAGTGGACAGGATATCGGCTGCTACATCTTTGACCGACAGCACATTGTAGGCATATCACTTATCTGAAATTTATACCCATGTCAAAACCATGTACGCATACATACGCGCATGCACAGTATTTTTTTGCACATTCACGCATGCGCCCATACAACATACTCACACACACAGACAGACAGACACACACATGCACACCACACCACCAGAATTAACCTTCCACACACACACGCACGCACGCTTCCTTTTCTCTACTCTAGTCCCATATGATCTCGTATCCTCATGTTTCCTCCAACTTGTTTCTGTGCTACATATGACTAGAAGCAATTGTACTCCTTACACAAGGTTCTGATGTCAAGATCAATTGCAAAACCAAATAAAAATGGACTTAATTTAGTCATAATGAAAAAAAAATTCTTGTTTATGTGTATAGGCTCAAGATGACGAATCTGTAAGTGGGTGGGGTTATAAATTAGTCATTTTTTGCAAACTGTGCGGTTACTTTTTCTTAATTTTTTCTGCTTAACACCATGATTATCAAGTCAAATTACACCAAAAAATGTATTGTGTTTTATAGAATACACAGATTCTGTGATCGGAACACAATTGTAACACATGGTTATTTGACTGGGAATAATTCAACATGTGTGTTAAATGCAACGACTTTTCAACCTCAACATAACATTTTTATCGTAATCATCACGATTTCTCATAATAATATGATCATTAGACCTACTGCACATGTATGCATGTTATTTTCTATTGACATCAGTAGAAAAGTCTTTTGGACTCAAGCTAAGTAACAATATCTTCAAAGTGAGGCCATGGATCATCACAGAAAATCTGGCTCAGAAATCACTTGTCAGAATATACGCAAAATATGAAATCTAAATTCAGCTGCATTGTTTAAAAGCATTAAAGCAAAATCATGACTAACGTGGAACAAAATCAAAGAACTCGTTGTTTAATTCTACCTGATCAAAGTGATGAGAAAGTTATGTAAGCATTCTATGGTGTTTTAATTCATCTTTAATTCTTTAGAATAAACGTTCGTATATAGTTTGATTTTCGATCGCTACAAGGATTGTTTAGCTCATTTCATTTTTTATAAATACATGCACTTCAATGTCGTTTTATCAATTTCACTACTCGCCCTTTCTACCCTAGAACCCTCCTGCTTTTCTGCCCTATCCATCCGGCGATGTGGAGGTCAATTGGTAAGATTTTGAACACTGTATTCGTCACGGAGGGAGCCGACCACCCACCCTGTGTTTCGTCTAAACACCAGCTTCTCTATCGTCGCCCGAGCAAAGGTTCTTCGCATATGATTGCTCCATCGCTCAAGAGCAAAGATCCCCGACAGATACCCTCATTTGGATTCGGTGGTCGCTGAGTATTTTACCGAAGGTTAACGACGGCGGTGACAGGGTAGATTAACTCGGCTGCTCGACTCAAAGTGTGCATTCTTTTTCATCGGCTGACAAAATGGATACACTGCGAGAGCTGCGAACGACCTTTCCGCCAACATGAAACGGCTGCCGAAGTGGAAGCGACGTACGGCCGAGCGAACTGTGTAAACAATAATGAGCTAGACTTACGTGGTGCTCGAGAGAAGGTTACGGCAAGGTGTTCATCTATTCATAGGCTATTTCATTATCCACGCTGCTGAGCGTTCGGTCACAATCGTCTCCATGTACTTCTCCCGGTGCAGTGAGGATGACTTCTCTTGGAGTAAGCTCCACAACCCTGTTGTTCAGCCTAGCAATGTACTGCGGATAAAGCATTAGTGGGGCGACCTGTGTCGAGTGATTTTATTTTTTTTAAAGACTTGCGTTCACCTCAATCCCCACAAAAGCCGGGCTTGATGGAATTCCGCCTTCAACGATTTCTCAGAGATGTGCGATTTGCTAAAAAATAATCAACTAACGCATATTGTGAATGTTTCTATTACATCAAATGTGTTCCAAGGGATTTTTAAAATTGGCACGTGTAAGACCATTATTTAAAAAAAAATAGTCGTCAGAGTCGGTAGCTACCGGACCCTGTTGAGTATTTTAACTGCGTAGCCCATCCCTCAAAAATACTGGAAAAAACAGTGTACATTCAACTGGAATCATAATTGAAAGAAAATATCTAGAATACTATGATTTTCAATCTGGGTTTAGAGAGGGGGGTTCTCAACTGACACTTGTCTGATTCTCTACATGATTACACAATCCAAAATCAAATGTCTAATGGTAAGTACACACGGTAATGGTTTTTCTGTTAGAATCTCCAGACGCATTCGACAACTGTTGACCATGTTTTCTCTGCAACGAGCTTCAGCAATGGGGTGTTTCATCAGTGGACTTGGTTTTAAACTTATTTTTTTAAATGACCAGAAACACAAATTGTTAATGTTATAATGTGATTCTGATTCGCTCACTCTGTCTTGCGGGGGGTCCCTCAGGGGAGCATTTCCTGGGTCCACTAGTTGCATTTCTTTCTTTGCTATGTTTTACTTATATGGTAGCAGTGTTGACTGCAAACTCTTGCTCTAACCTGATGACAGCACCTTGCTGGTATCCGTAGAGATCCGGATAGTATTGCTATTAAGCTTGGTAAAGAACTTGGAGACATGTAGACAATGGTTAATCGACGGGGGGGTAGATAAATTATCTTTGCATTTCGGGCAAAACAGCTATTGAGGTGCATGTTATGTGGTACTAAACGAAAACTCGCAAAAGTAAATCTTTCAATGTCACTGTGATGGTAAACTCTGAATACAACTCCGAATGCAAAGTACCTTGGGTGTAAATTTTTTTGATGTATCATTAACACAACCGTTGTGAAAAGGTTGCTTGGGAAGTTCTTAAAAAAAGCTGGTTCTAGGTTAAAGATTTTGTATAGGTATGCGGGATGTCTAAATAGCAAGAACACGTAAATTTCCTATGTTCCACACTCATGCTTATGTCCTTTTGATTAGGCATGTTCGGCTTGGTTTGCAAGCTATCCCTCAATATTTAAAAAACAGACTTCAACAATGCAAAATAAAATTGTTAGGTTTTATCTTAGAATTGAGCCCTGCAGCCATAGGTGGGTCAAAAGAAAAGGGATAAAAATTGGTTTGTTGTCCTGTGAGGGATAGGGTCACTCACTAAAATTAAACCGGGGTTTTTCAAAATATACAATGATATGTACCTGACTATCTGCAATGCAATTTCAAACGTGTGTCTCAGTTCATAAATACAGTACCACAGGGGTAGCCTACACAACTTAACTCTCTGCGCTGCCAAGAACTTATGGCCAAGCTAGAAATTCTTACCCATCTTTCTCTGGTATATCAACTGGAACAAGCTTACCAAAGGTTTCAAGCAAAAGAAATTTTTCTCAATTCAAACTGGCAGTCAAAAAACATCTGAGTGAACAACACCTTGGGGGCAAGTGAATTGTGATCTGGGTTGTTATTAAAGTTAATATGTCGCTTTTTTGGTTGCCTTCAGGTATCATACAGTGCAAATAGACGTGTTAATTTAAACTATTTTACAGTTTGGTGTTTGCTTGTATTTGTAAGGTTTTTTTTTCCTTGCCGGCTTGTCTCATTTGTCCCATTTGTGTTTTTCAATGCTTGAGGGCCCCAATGGAAATAAAGCCCTCCTTTTTAAAGCCGTTTTGCATCCCTTGGTACTCAATGGTTTATAATCTTTATCTCACGAAGCGTCAAATTTGAACTGGTAATTTAGTTGTGCACTACTTCATCATTATTCTTTGACATTATTGTTTTTATCATTTTTATGGTGCTTGATTTTATGTATTTTTAATCTGTGAGTACTGAATAATTATGAACGGCCTCTTTTCCGGGTTCCCATGCGTAGGTTTGGTAAAGCGCCATACTGGAGAAAAATGATTCCCCTCACCTCTGTGGCTTTCGCGCAAGACATGGCCCAGCCAATGAAGTTGCTTTGGTGGATGGTTTCAAAAGGATTTTCTGACCTGTTCCCATGTCGTAGACTTCCCTCATTATAAACTTGTCTTGTCTGCGGATCTTGAGCATGATAACAGTTTGTGTCAAAACTGTTGATGTATATGATTCGGAAAGGGGGCTGTTGCGGTAATATACATCGTCAGCTGAATGCAAAGAAATACCACGTAAGTGACATTTTTGTCGAAATTGAGTTTAGGTGAATTTTTTTTGATAGAGGAGGTATTCGCGCAAAATTAAGAAAGTAATGGTTGTGAAGATATGTAAGTGATTAAAAAGTTTTAATTAGACTAGAAGATACGTATGTGCAATTCGCTTTTTTCCGCTTAATGGCAAGACCAACGTAAGTGGACTTAAACGTTTGGTCTTGCATTGAGCAATTTTGTGTGCCCCTTTTTTCAGTGCAGACCAACCTAAGTGGTACTTACGCTTGGTCTTGCATTAAACAATTTTGCCCCTTTCAGTGCAAGACCAACGTAAGTGGCAACTTACGTTGGTCCCTTGCCTTAAAACATTTTTTTCAGTGCAAGATCAACGTTAAGTGGCACTTACGTTGGTCTTGCATTAAGCTTTTGCACCTTTTCATGCAAGACCAACGTAAGGTGGCACTTACGTTGGTCTTGCATTAGGCATTTGTGCACATTTTCAGTGCCAGACCAAACGTACTACTGATTTCACTACGTTCTCTTCTTTTGTAAAATACAATTCCTTCTCCGGGTTTGTCAAGTAAAATTATTTCATTTATATCATACAAATACATTTCCTATTGTAATACCTGATATAATTATAGACGCACCACCTATAGAATCCAATAGTAACACAAAAATGTGTCTCCTGCAAAATTAGTCAAACTGCACTTCGCTTGTCTTCATTCAGCCGACGCACATTGTCTCATCACTACATGTGCTCACACCCTTACCTCAGTACAGCACAGCAAGATGATTGAAAGATACCCAGTTTTAGGTTAAGAGTAATGATCTGGGACTTCCAAATCTTCTCTAAGCTTCCAAAAGGCAGACCAGGTGAGGCCTCTCCTTCGCCGTGTAGGGTTAAGAGTTTTATGGGGGGTTTAGGGTTAGATCTTTAGAGTTAGAGTCCCGGGTTTAACACGCCGGGGATGGCACACCCGCATATGGAAAGGATACGGGGTAAAGCTGACGCTTCAAACCAGGGGCATTTGAGACAGATCATGTGCAAAAAATGTGGCCCTCTGGGTGAGAGATAGACTAACTTCCTATCAATAGGGGGTTTTGGGTGATTAATTTTTCTAATTTTCTCCAAATTGGGTCTTTGTTTGAAAAATTCAAGTTCACCGCAAATCTTCTAAAAGTCTGAAAGTAAGGTCTTCTTTTGTAAAAATTTCATTTTTTTTCAAACACTATGGGGGTCGCTTAGGGTGATAGTGTTTAAACTTCATTTTTTAAAGCTATGGGATCTTTTGGGTGGGGGATGACAGCGTATACTGAATAGGGGGTTCTTAAAAAAGAGTCTTGAATATCGTATCACTTTCCGAAATGGAGTGCCGACGGAGGGGCAATTTCCTTCAACACATTATTGCATACTGAGCATGAATATGTATAACATCATGAGGAACTCCCCAAACTCCTCCCAACGTGCAATTAAGATAACCCTTCCTTTTCCTTGCTCAGGAAAACCATAATCAATACACTGTACCCGTGGGGTTGTTGTCGAATTCTGCAACCTTTGAATGCTGTCTGCCTCACTATTGACCTTTAAGCTACAGTGTGCAAATGAGAAAATTTTTTCGTCGCAATCGCAATTGGACTGGTGCATTATATTTAAGTATACTTGCAAGGTCCCATTTAAAATACTATTCAGGTCACCTATCAGACATCTTCAAGTTCGATCGGCAGTTTGTGACAACTAACAGTTGGCATTGAAAACTGTTGGGCACGCATAGAAAATGAAAACAATGGCAAACATTTACAGAGGTCAGCTTGCAACAACTAATGGTAGCATTGGTAAAGTAACCATTACTTTTTAATAAGACTACATCCCTCATCAGAGTGATTCTCAAGGGTGCTGGTTATTGATCTGTGGGTGAAAAAAGTCTTGCCTACTCTTTCCCAGAGAGTAATGAATCAAATCTTCAAAAGCCGCAACCCAAGCTGCTCCATCTTCAACACCGCGCACCAAAATTCATGTCCAAACCCGTAGTGACTCGCCTTGCCAGTAACTCCTGCCCTTATTTCAAGATAGGAGAGCACTTACTTCATTTCACTCCTGATCATATTACCAATAATGCCCTTCTACTTCTTCTTCTCCATTTGACCTGAATTGCTAATGTGCAGCTTGACCTCATCCAGTCTGTGGTTTACTTCTGTCTACAGAAATTGAGAGTTTAATTTTGAGCTGAGAACAAAATCTGAATGCACAGGGTATCAGAGACTTGACTGCTCAAAGAACAAACCTCAAAACTTTGCAATGATCAATTGAACCGAGAGGAGGTCCAGCCTCCAATCCTCATCGCAAGGTGTGGGTTAATTTTGACCTACATGATTTGAGGCAAAATGCAACAAGAGAACTTTTGAAAGCAAATGAAGGCAAAATGTTTCATGAAGAAAGACAACCCTTGTTTACAAAACGCACATTGAAGAGCTGACTAATGCAGGTGCAACAAATACAGCACTAACTGTTCTTGTTCTAACAAGAGCTACAGAGATGCTCTAGTCTCTACTCAGCATATGCCCACAATGGTTCCAGTGGACCCGGTGGAACACAAAAAAATCGGCCACACTACCATGGTAAATTCACCGCCTTTTTCTATTCTACCTCAAACATATTCGCTGGCTAGCAGCCTCGTGAGGTAGATGCAAATTCAACAGATTCCTGTCCCACCATCACCAGTACCTAAGTCACAACCAACCCAGGCATAGTACCATTAAGTCTAGCTACCAACAAAAATCACCCAAGGGAAAACTACTAGCCCATGCTCCAGAATGTCACACCAGCCAAAGATTGTTCTCTTTGGTGATTCCATTTCCAAGCGGATAGATAGCCAGCACCTATTCAGAAGTGCAATGTTGGTCAACTTAAGTGTTGTGGCGTCAGAATAGAACATGTCTGTGGGGATATTGATATCAATAAGAGAATTGGTCACTGGCAGATTTCCATCAGGTACTGTTTGGTACCAATAACTCGACATGACTCTATAGAAATCATCACTGGAAAAAATTCAAAGAACTTGCTTCATCTCTGAAATCCCGAATTTCTACGTCCTGTGAGGTACCATTTCCATCTTTAGTGCGAAGGTTCCGACAAGCCTCTCACTTGTCATCGAAGTTGGATTCAGTTAACAGTGCTATTCAGGACTATGGTGATCATAATACCTGGACTTATTATTAACACTGCTGCAGTCAGAGTTTTGTCTAGGGATGGACTGCATCCTAACAAACGGGGACTTAGTTTTTCTTGCCAGAAATTTCAAGACTTTCTGCGTTGTGCACATCCGTCTCCCTTTTTCGTCAAGGACGCAAACAATCTTTTCAGCATCGACCAATTCGCTTCCAGACTGTTTCAACTTGGTTGAAATATCTTATGTCATAGGATGGACCAGGACATGGATTTTTTTGCTAATATGACTGTGATACTTCTTTGAACGATTTTTGTGCTTTGCATATTCCAAACTGTTGATGACTGCTAACTCTAATGTGTGTCTTCTGTTTTATTAATGCTTTTCACAATATTTCTGATGAGAATGTTACTTTCTAGTGACCTCTCTTATTGACATTGTGTTCTGACTGACTCAGTTACTTCTAGTTTGTGCTAGCAGAATCTGGTAGTGCAAGTCAGTCTTGCGTGATTGATGGCCTACATGTAAAGCACACTAAAATCTGTTTGATGTACATGTAGGCCTATCACTTGCAATGATGATTATAATATGTCTAAGTATTTATTAAGTGAATAATGTTACAATTGTTTCCAAATGCATTCATGCTTAAGCATGGTGGTGATTGCATCATTGACCAATTGCACAAATCTTCATGACATCTGGATAATGAACGCACTTCCAGAAGAAATGGACATCTATCATTCTTACCATACCCAAGAAGGGAAACATCACCAAGTGTGAGAACTACAGGACTATCAGCCTGATTAACCATTGCAGCAAAATCTTCTGGAAATTAAATTAATTATCCGGATGAAGGCCCTATGTAGTAAGCCATTCTAGCAGAAGAACAAGCAGGGTTCAGACCCTGTCCGCTCCACATTGAACAAGTCTTCGCCCTGAAGCTCCTAATCCAACATTCGCCTAGATAGGAAAGATGGGCAGGTTTTTGCGGTCTTATTGATTTTACAAAAGCATTCGATCGAGTATGGCACTATGGCCTCTTTACAGTGATGCTGCATTATGGTGTGCCTCAAAACCTGATCAACAACATCAGAGATCTCTATACCTAGGCAAAAGCCTGTCATCAGATTTAACAACATCTTACAGAGTGTTTGAAACAACTATTGGTCTTGGCGCCAGGGATGTCTTCTATTACCAGAACCCTCTTTCCACCTATTTCTCGAATACAACTTAGCAGAAGCCTTTGAAAACTGTAAAAACTTGGGCTAAAAACTTTGCCTGGCTACACATAAAAGACCTCCGTTTTGCTGACGATATAGCTCTCATCGCAGACTCAGAGGACGATCTGCAAACCTTGATTGATCAAGTGCATCATGCTAGCAAGAAATCTGGGATGGAGATCAGTATACCCTAAAACAAATGCTATGGTATTCTCCCTTGATGACCACTCCCAGTAAAGATCCAGCTGATGGTTCACCACTTTTTTTGGGGAGGCAGTTAATAACATATTCAAGTATTTGGGAGTAACTCTAACACCATCAAACGACTCCACCAGCGAAATCAAAGGCAGAATTATTTCTTGGCATCAACAGCACTAGGGTAATTAACAGAGAGTCTGGAGTGATAAAGACATCTCACTCGCCACCAAATTACGACTTGTTAATTCACAAGTCAACCCAGTGCTTCTGTATTGCTCTGAAACCTGGACCATCAAAAGAATGACATTAAAAGTTGGAAGCATTTGAGATGCGATGCTACAGATAAATCCTTAATATCAGCTGGAAGGATCAGATCCGGAATGAAGAAGTTCTGGCAAGAATCCTCCTCGGCCACTTCACAAAACCAAAAAGGATCCTATCTCGTATCATGCCTCGCAGCTGCAGTTTGGTCACTTGTGCAGAATGAACAACATCCTCTACCCAAACGCATTTTTATGGAGACTGTCGCAGGCACAAAACAGACAGGGAAGCCAGCAAGGAAGAGATGGGAAGATGACATCATTTGGGCACCACTTCCACACAATGCCTAATTGGAACGCGAGATAGGAATAGATGGTCTAACTTTGTTCGAGGAGCCAACGTCCTATGGACATGGTGCATAGATAGATGGATAGATAGATTTATGCTTCCAGTAATCAAATTGATAACATTCCAATAATTACTATCAGTGATGATATTATTGGGGTGTCTTCTTTCAACCAGAAGATCATTTGTGAAATTTAATGAATGTAATTTTCATGGGCAATTTTATTCATAACAATGCTTTGATCTGTGATTGTTCTTGTAAAATCTTACTGGTATAACTGTTAACTGAATGACAACAATGACCATGTATGCATTTACCAATTCATTTAATTCCTTTCATTCATTTGATCATTACATCGCTACATTCATCTCAACCTACCTCAAACATTGTCCAATATCAAAAATTTTCTGTAAACTAAATACAAATGTTCTGGTATAATAATTTGTATAATTGTGATGTCTGTAAGGAAGATAAAATCACCATCTTATATTTCTTGTAATATTGTTCTCTTGATTTTCATGTTGATTGTGTAGAATGTTCCACCAATATTTGGTGGTGTATTTATTCTTCTTCCCTTATGTTTTCCAGAATTGGCCATTTGGGCTTACTGCCATTTTTGATTATAGTTTATGGTACCATGTTCTACTGAGAGTGATGCTCTTAATCAATATCTTTCAATCAAGAATTTCAGTTTTCCAGTAGTGATGGTCATGGTGATTATTTTTCTCATGTTTCTAATGAAGTACACTAGTTCTTCTTCTATTGACACTAATTCTTCTTCGATAAAGAGAATTGAACACTAGGTGATATCTCACGTATTAGTACTGATATTTCTTCTTGTGATTCTCGTCAAGCCCAGGCTACGATATGCTCACCTTTCCTCGTACAGTATCATATGAGGGGGTTTGCATCTTATACGCAAGTCCCTTAATTGTACTCTATCCATCTGATTTTAGTTCTATTCTACACCTTTGAGCACTGTATAATCATGATCATTATCCATCAGTTGATTATTGTTTATCCGTCCATCACCGGTCGCGTGGTAATAATTCACTACCTCCGCCTCAATGGACGAAATTGACAATTTCTAGATGAGACCTGTGCAACCTGAAAAGTTGCAATTATTCGGTGACTTTAACGTGCATGTGGATGAGCCTGATAAATATGACACCAAAAATTCACTAACATCTTGAAGAATACCGGTTTTCATCAGCATGTGTTGGTCCGCCCATCTATCATATCAGGTCATACTCTGGATTTGGTCATGTCTCATCTAGAGGATTACTGATTCGTGAGGCAATTTGAGTCTTGATAATTTTACACTATTCGATACTTGGGTTGTCCCCTGTACATCAATGTAAAAATCCTCCCCATTTAAAGATTTTTTTTACTACAACATACCCCCGTGGAATTCCTACTTCGCGGCTTGCTGATGAGCTTGCCAATGTCCCCCTGACAGTGGCGGATCCTAATCTTCTTGTTGAATCATATGAGACGTTGACATCCTCGTGCTCGAGGAGGTTTGTCCCCTTATCACAAAAACGCGCACCCTCAGATCTAAACTGCCATGGTACAAGTGACACAATCCATGAGGCTAGGCGGACCCGGCAGCGCCTTGAGCGTAGTGGAAAAAGAATCGTACAGAAGCTGACGAAACTGCATTTAGAACTCAAAAGGACCTTTGTATTTCTAGGTTAATAACTAGTGCAAAAATTGGTCCTTACAAACAAATGTCACATGCTACCGTGAACAGATATGTAAAGTACAATCAATTCCTTCTCATAGTTCTCCATCTAAACTCCCTGACTGTTGTTCTTACCAATTCCTTTCAGATGGTTTTTGTCCTTTTTCACTGAGAAGGTTGAAAAAATATAGAAACAATGTAATCTGTTTCAAGTGCAATGATTAGATACACATTTAATGCTGCTACTTTGTACTTTTGAACAACTGAAACGGGTGATGGGGATGTTATGAAATATTATTATGAAGTTCTCTAATAAATCTTGCTCATTAGACTCTATAAAACCGTCTTTCTTGGTTAGTCGAGGAAAACCTACAACCTGTGCTGCCGAGTATTACTAGAATTGTGAACTCATCACTTGCAACTGGCTCATTTTCCATCAATGCTTTAGCGTTCCTGTAATAACTCCAGTTATCCAAGAAGCCCACCATGGATCAGAATTCCCTGAAAATTTATCGCCCCTGTTGCGAATTAGAACATTCCGGTTCAAAATCGTTGAAAAGGCTTTGTGGCATGTCAGTGTTAACTATGTTTGAGAGCAACCACCTTGGTGAAAAGTATCAATCTGGCCTACAGGAGACACCACAGCACTGAGACCGCACCTCTCAGGGTGAAAAATGATGTGCTGCAGTCTCTTGATGTGCAAGGCTGTTTTCATGGTATTACTTGACATGCAGCAGCGTTTGACACGGTGAATACCCTTTTGCTGCAAAGACTCAATATAGGTTTGGTATAGGGGTACGGTAATCGCTGGTTCGCATCTTATTTAAGTGATAGAACTACTAAGGTTCCTGTCAAGAACGAGTTTTCCAGAGATCATACATTGGAAAATGTCCTTCCTCAGGGTTCCTGATTGGCCCATGGGGTTCCTCTATACACAACACTTTTTGGAGATCATACGTAATCATGGTATCAAATTTCATGTCTATGCTGATGACACATACAGCTCTTCTGAGGTTGACCCAAAGGTCCAGGTGACTCCCCAACGTGCCCTTAACCTGCCTGGCTTCCTGTATCTCTGAAATCAATGATGGATGATTGCTAATGCTCTGCAACTGAATCAAGAGAAAATTTGAGTTTATCGTTTTTTGCCAGTATTCGCATTCTACCACGGCTCACTGATCTCGAGCTCAGACTTGGCAATGTTTGCATTCCATCCATCCTCTAATGTTAAGAATCTGGGTATTTTTCTGATGCTTCCTGAACATGTCCGATCAAGTCCCCCCCCCAGTTCCTTGTAAATCCCATTTTCATTTAGAGGCACCTTTTGGAGGATTCGCCGTCTTTAATCACCCAAGAGTCTTGCCACAATGAGTTAGAGAGTTTGGTCCTTCACTCTTGATTATGGTAACTCGTTGTTGTTGGGTGCACGTGACCTAAAGCGTTTGCAACGCCTCCAAAACAAACCTGCGCGTCTGAATATTTTAGATGTAGCCGGGGAACCAGCCCTCTACTGGCTGTGTTAAGGGGAATTGTGGTCAATTGGTTGGGCTTGTTAAAGACCGTATTAAGTATAAGATTATGTTATATGTTTATTAGTGTCTCAATGAACAAGCTCCTTCTTACTTGGTTGATCTTGTTCTCTACATAGAACCAATCCTCTTGACACGACGCAGACCCGTTCTCACTCTGATTACACCTGTCTTCCATGCTGAGATCTATAAAAGGCGGGTGATTCCTCCTATTGCGTCGCTGCTCCGCGCGTGTGGAATGACTCCTAAGGAGATCGTGAGGCTGTGTCTGTGTCCTGTTTCAAGCGCATTTTTGAAACATCCTTATTCCCATCTGATTTGTTGTGTTTTTTGATGCTTGTTGCCTTTATTATATATGTTTTTTCTTTTGTAAATCTCTGTGTATAGTAGAGCGCTTATAAATGGCCTTGTATAGAAGTGAGATAGATAGATAGATAGATCGATAGATAGATAGATAGATAGTAGATGATAGATAGAAGATAGATGATAGATAGATATAATAGATAGATAGATAGATAGATAGATCAGATAGACGATAGATCGATTAGATAGATAGATAGATAGATAGATAGATAGTATAGATAGATAGATAGATAATAGATAGATAGATAGATAGATCGATAGATAGATATAAGATAATAGATAGATAATATATAGATGATACTATAATAGATAGATAGATACCAATAGTGGCAATAGTAACCTCTCAGTTTTATACTTCAATGCTCGCAGCCTTAAAAATAAGCTGTTTGAGTTCCATTCTGCTTCGGTGCTATCTAGAAAATCCGGATATTATTGCCATACTGATCTTGGCTTTATGATTCTTTCAATGCTTGTGAAGTTTTTCCATCTGAATACAGTGTTTTTCGCAATGATAGAAATACACATGGCGGTGGGGTTGCTTTAGGTATTAGATCTAATCTTAATCCTATTTTGCATTCTGAGTTTTTTTCTAATGATCTTGAAATTGTAGGGCTTAGTTTAATACAACTCAGGGTTAAATGCTTGTTTGGTTTTTATTTAGGCCACCTTTCACAGGAACAAAAATAGTTTGGGATATTTTTAGATGATAATCTTAGTAAAAATACAGCATCTAAATAATCTATGATTTTTGTTCTCTTTGTTGGTGATTTTAACATTCCATTGTGGGGGTTAACATGAAATGCATTTACAAAAAAGGTGCTCTTCCAAAGGTTCTTCTTGATAACCATGTATTCAATGGCTTCACTCGGGTTTTAAAAGAGCCTACTTATAGGACTCTTAATGGTAATGACCACTTCCTTGATTTGGTGTTTTGTTTCTGATCCTTCTTTGTCACTTTTGTAGTCAAACTTAATACTCTGCATGGTTGTATCATCAGCTGTTTCACTCCTTTTTGAATACAAGTCCCCTATTAGTGTACGCCCATCTCTAAGTCTGTGTACTGTTTGAATAAAAATAGGGGCAGACTTTGACAAAATGAGTCACTCTCCTTGTTTATGGTTTTGGGCAGCTACGTTTTTTGATAATGATATTTTATTTCTGTTTGGGATAATGTTGAGGCATGTTATAAGGAACATATTGTCACTGCTGTACCTAGGAAAAATGTTTTCCAATTTCAAGTCCTTGCCATGGATAAATAAGGATATCAGAAACTCTGGTACTAAAAAGAAGCTACGGTAGAAAGAGATACGAAATTAAATTCTGATGTTGCATGGCACCAATTTAAAGACTGTAGTAATAAGCTTAAGAAGGGCATTAATTAAGGAAGAGTCACAGGGACTATACTTATTATATTTCTGCAAATGCCAAGTGAATCCTACGAAGTTTTGGTCTTATGTCCTCTAAAAGGAAATGCGCTGAACAACCTCTTTTAACCATTAATGCCACCCTTACTAGTAATCTGCTGTACATTGCGCTGCTTTAACAAGCATTTTTCTAGTAAATTTGATGGTAGGTACAATCCTCTTGATCTTAACTCTTACCTACACAGCTACTCTCATGGTGCACCTCCTTTGTTTTTGATCTGTTTACAGTGGATGAAGTTCTGAAACCTGAAAAATCTTGATTGCTTCCAAATCTCCCGGACCTGATTAAATTCTTCCAATTTTCTTTAAATCATGTTGTATGAGCTTGCTCCTGTATTGTGTGGATTTGTTTTAATTCTTATTCAGAAGGTGGAAGTGCCAAAGGCTTGGAAAGAAGCTAATGTTGTTCCTGTTAATAAGGTGGTGATAAGGCCGAAAGTGATGTGGGTAGTTACCGTCCTGTCTCACTGAATAGTATTTTGTGCAGGTTTATGGATAAGTTAATTTCTGTTCTTATAATGAAATATGTAAATGAACCTAATATTTTGGTGCAGATAACCATTTTGGCTTTCGCACTGGGAGAAAATTGGCGAGAAATGTTGGTTTAAAGCCTTTCCTCGTCTTAGCAATCTCTGTTGATGATCGTAAATTAATCTTGTATATGGTTTTTCTGGATTTCACTCTGCATTTGACAAAGTAGACCACACCATTTTACTCTCAAAAACTTCATTCATTGGGCATCCGAGGTGGATCAAAACTTTCTCTTCATACGGAGCAGCGGGTTGTGTTCAATGGTGCAGTTTCAGAGTGGTGCTCTGTACGCTCAGGTGTTCCCCTCAGGGGCTCGTTCTTGGTCCTATTTTTCTTCTACTTTTTGTCAATGATTTAACTTATGTTGTTTCTTCTCCCTCTCTTTTCAGTTTGCAGATGATCACACATACTTCGTCCTATTTTTAGTGAAAGTGTTCATGATGTTCTTCCGATGATATCACACCATTTTTTAAATTGACTATTCTTATAGTTGCCTCTCAATCTTTCTAATTGGCTCCTTTATGCACATGACTAGATCTAAGTCTCCTATTATTGTGATCTTTAACATTATGGGTGAGAGTATACTTGCTGAAGTTAACAATTTCAAATTACTTGGTGTTACTTTCAGTAGGATATTTCCTTTAACTCTCATATAGCTGCAATTTCAAGTAAGGTTTTAAAACTGTCTGGCTTCTTCATCAGATGCACAAGAATATGTCTTCTAATGCACTGATGAACCTCTACAAAGCTCTCATCTTGCCCAATTAATTTTACTGTGCATGTGTTTGGCACCTCATCAAAGGAATCATTTGTGATAGTTATCGAAAGTGCAACGAAAATTACAAGGACTTTGATTCTATAAGCAATCACCAAAGGCGGATTCTCGTCCACCTTACTTGATCAGCCTCTTGATTTGATCTGTCAGGGTCGAAGAATGCTTTCAAATCAAAGGCTTGTTCTGGGTTTAAGATCTTACATGATTGCCCCTACTTCTTTAATTCTTTGATTCAACATAGCATGTTGCAGAGTCTAGGCTTTTGCACCATCTGCAAGGAGCTTTCCTCTTTCTTCAATTCTATGTTTATTTCACTCCAACTCTTGATGTATCCCTCTGATGCGTGCTGTCAATAATCTTTCTAACTTTAAAGCAGGCTTTAAATCACACTTTTTTAATTTTACCTTAATAAATATTGTTAAAAATGTGTGGTTTTGTAAAATTTATGTCCAGTTTGGAAACCACTTTTAATATAGACAGGGTAATTGGTTGGCCTCTTCCAATCAGTTTACATTGACTGATTTTGTTTCATGGGCATACATTTGCCTTGCCTATTCTTTGGTTTCCTATAATCAATCTTGCTTGTTGGTCCATGAAACTTTGTTTCTCTTTGGCTATGAGAGCACCTTTGTGATCGGGGTTTTAAAACTCATTCTCTTATCCAGAATTTCCTTGCTTTGTTTGTCAATTTGTATGTATTATATATTTATCATATTTATGTTCTGTAGTTTGCAAGTAATTCAAATAAATATTATTTATTATTATTAATTAACACTGTTGGCAGTTTACGTCTATGTGAATAGACTCAGTCCCTCTTCAAGAAGCTATCAAGCAACAGCCACTATGAGCCGTGGTGCTACTACCACTTGACGACCATAGCAGACTCGGCTATATAATTTGTAACCGCTGCCAACTCCTCAAGACCAGACAGAAATTATACCCTGCCCCCATCCCAGGCACATTGGACACAAAATTACAGACACAATTTCAACAAATCTCACCAATTTTATACTCCACATTCCACAAAGATAAATTAATTGCCACATTTCTTCAAAACCAACAAAATTTTAACATCAATTTTGGTGTCCTATGTGTATGGAAAGAGTGGCGATGAGGACTATAGCGAGAGAGCACAATGTTAGGCCTATCACTTATCTGCAATTTATACCCATGTCAAAACATGTACCATACATACGCGCATGCACCATTATGCACATTCACGCAGCGTACACACATACTCACACATACGACAGACAGACCACACATTGCACCCACCACCACCAGAATTAACATTCCACACACACACGCCGAACCTCCCTTTCTTTTCTCTACCTCTAGTCCCATCTGATCTCTTATCCTCATTGTTTCCTCCACTTGTTTATGTGCATACATTATGAATAGAAGCCATTTTACTTCTTTACCACGGTTCCTGATTTCAAATCAAATTGCAAAAACAAAATTACAATGGACTTAATTTAGTCCATAAATGAAAAAAATTCTTTGTTTTATGGTTGTTGAGGCTCCAGATTGCCCCCAATTTTAAGGGGTAGGGGTAGAAATGAGTCATTTTTGAAACTTTGCTGTTACTTATTGTCCTACTTTTTCTTTTCTGCTGAACACCATGATATCAAGTCAATACAACCAAAACTGGATGGTGTTTATCATAATACAGATTCTGTGATCGACACATGTAACACATTGCTTATTCAACTCGGGAATACCTCAACATAATGTTTTAAATGCAACGACTTTCAACCTCACATAACATGTTTTTAAATCGATTCATCAACGATTTCCTCATAATAATGAGTCTAACCGACTTCCCCATGTATGCATGTTTATTTTCTAATGACATCAGTAGAAAAGTCTTTTGAACTCAAGCTCCCAGTAACATATCTTCACATAGGGGCATGCATCATCACAGATAATCTGGCTCAGAAATCACTTGTCCGAATACGCAAAATATGAATCCTAAATTCAGCTGCATGGTTTAACAGCATTAAACAAATTAGGACGAACTTGAACAAACTCAAAGAACTCTTGTGGTTGGTTTGGTTGGTTGCTTTGAAGGAGATGCGCCTACATTGACGAAGACTATTTGCGCCAATTACATACCACATCGACGCCAGGACGTGGATAGGTAATAGCAGAAAACGAGATTAAAAAACGAGGATTTACGCAAAAATTACATTGCCAAAGATTGTAGAAAACTAAAACCAAAAGCAATGGATGGGAATAAATATCACATTGTGCAAGAAAGGGTAAAAGTCCTGAACCAGTTGCCCGCCCCCCTACTGAACATATGGGGATATAATCTGAAAACCGCCACAATGGACACCCAAGATAGGCATTAGTGAAGTCTCGATCTTTCCAGGATTCAGATACCTTTAAACCTACCTAACACCTAAACCTCAAAAACATACATTAGCCTAGGCAACTGGACGTGAGAAGCAAAGAACGAGAAAAGTTAGAAAAGCACAAAAAATTACAAATTAACTTTACAGCTGGATATATATATTGGGCATAAAACCTCATCAACTGGTGGAGAGGAATCTCCAAGAAGACCTTTCAATGATGAACGAATCCCAGCATCAACACACTGCTGCTTTAAATCTCTCCCTTGGACCATTGAATTTACTGCAATCCATAAGAAAATGATGAATAGAATCAGAGACTTTACATTTTGGTCACATAAGCCATTTGGATGCTTGCCTATAGAAATACATAATTTCTTCAAGGACTCCTGCAAACTCCAAGTTTAAGTCTATGAAAAATAACTTCCTTTTCCTTTTTGCGACTTGTTGGCCAAAAACTGCATTTTAAAACCAACATCTGGACAAATAGTCTTCAGAGTAGCACTGGTATTGTATCATTCCAATATTCTGCCAATCATTCTTAAGATCTTTTTTGAAACCATGCTTCATTTCGGATTTTGTTAAAATGCAAAGGAATATCAACAATTTCCTTCATAGAAGTTTTTTTGGCAACACCATCAGCCATTCATTACCCATACAAGCCCACAGTTACCTGGTACCCACATAATACTCACGAGAAGACCTTGATCATACAATAATAAAGAATATGCTGTATATCAATAACAATTTTATTTCGAGGCAAATGTGTCTAATGGCCAAATAGCACCCTCAGTCCACTTAAAATACAAGAATCCATAGGTTTAACTTCATCAATCCTCAAAGTGCGCAATAAAATTGCCACTAATTCCGTCAGAAAAAATGCCTGGAGGAAGACGAAAACCTTTAGAAAGCTGGGATAACAAAGCCCATCCCACCTGATCAGCACGCGGATCAAGGGACCCGTCATTATAAATATGGAGAGATGTAAAGAAATTTGCACTAATTTCTTGGATGTGCAATAGCTCTCTTGATAGCCACATTCATATTTTGACTTGTTTCAAATGCATATCAGTGTGAAATATGGGATTGTCTATCATCCCAATAAGCTTAGAAGGTGTTTTTATGGGTAAAGATTTTGCCCTGGCAAGTTACAAACCCTAAAGGCAAAAGGGGTTTTTACGACTTAATCTATCAGAATCTAAAAAACTAATAATGCTTTTGCCACATTTCTTCCAAAGGTATGCATTTGGGATGATTGTTCATAAACTTTAATTTCCCTACACATTCTACTGTAGGGTGGCCAAAGAAGTTCTGCATATTGCACCGGCACAAATTTTCAAATGCCTTTAATGCTGAATACTGTTTACTTTTATTCACATATCATTTGAAGCGGAATCAAATGCCTCACAGCCATATTCAAGGATAGGTCTAATCATAGCTCTATAAATACCTAATACATTTTAACATCAGCACCAAATCATTACAGCAATACATCTCAAAAATTAATACGCTGCTTACAACCTTTTCACAAATTTTAATCAACATGTTTTGGCCTCAGTGAGCTTACGTCAAAAATTAAGCCAAGAAATTTGGCACTTTTCTGAAACTAACAGCCTGACACCAAGCTTTAAATCAACAGAGGGAATGGAAATTTTATGTGTAAATAGAATCCTGATGGTTTTAGAACAGAAATCTTGAGAGCCCCAATTTTTACAAACCAATTAAAATCTTGTTTTAAATTTCTGGATCTCCCTTTCTAGCAATTCTATTACGGACTTCTTCCACACAGCAATATCATCAGCAAACTGGGAAATTTTAACACCCTTGACATGTCTTGGAGGTCATTACCACAATATTAAAAATCAAAGGACTGATGGCACTCCCTTGCGGAACACACCATTCTATAACAAACATGTTGGATAAAATGCCATTAATTCTGACCTGGATATTACGGTTACTAAGGAAATCATCGATCCACCTATCATACGGACCCCCCACACCCAACAACTGAAGTTCAATAACTGCCCCCTTACGCCAAACCATGTCTAGGCTTTTTGAATGTTCCAAGAAAACAGCAAGAGTGCTTTCTTTTATTAGCAAACCTTTTTTAATAGAGGATTCCAAGTTGTACTTCCTCCATGCCTAAAATCACTTGGGTATTTATCAAGAAGATGTGTGCTTCAAGGAACCATAATAACCGTTTATTAACCATTTTTTTCCATCAATTTGCATAACGTGGAGGTAGAGGTAAGGGCCTGTACGACAAAGGATCAGAAGGATCTTTGCCAGGTTTCAAAATTGGAGCCAGGATAGTCTCTTTCCAGGCAGCAGGACTTGGGCCCCTGCTCCAATAACATTAACAAAATATTAATAAAATTTGCTTGACATAAACATTGAAATGCTTGATAATATTGTTGTTGAGACCATCTTTACCAGGGCAGACATTTCTGATTTTGCAATTGCATCTTCAGTTCTGGAAGAGAAAAAAGGTTCGTTTAACAGAGAATTATCGGTATCGCATAAACTTGGAAATTCTCTTCAGCTCAAGTTTACTTGTTCAAGTCCTGATCATAATTTTCAGTACTAACAGACAGCAGCAAAGGATTCACCAAGGAGGTTTTGCTTTAGCCTCATTAGTAACTGTTGTAGTACTACCATGTTTAAGAATTGGCAGGCTAGAGGAACTTTTAGCACTAGAATGTTACGAACTTTCCGCCACCATGGCAGGGTGAAGTTTTTGGAATTAATTCCATCACAAAATTTACGTCAATCAGCCCTCTTGGCTTCTCTTTAAACTATGCGACGAGCAACAGCACATTTCTTTTTTATGTTGTTAGATGGGTAGGAGAGGGATTTTTACGCGCAAAAACTTTAAAAGCATTTTCTTCCTCTTTTAATAGCTTTACATATCGCAATTGTTTATCCCATATCCCACCATGAACAGGAACTTATGATTTTCATAACTTTAGTTTTCGGAATGGCAATATCACATGCCCTATTTTAACTGATTCACAAAGTATTATACATGTCATCACAGAAACATTCGTATAGTATCAGGATGAGAAATGGTTCTTGACCACGCCAAGTCGAACCTTAGCCCAATCGCCTTCTTAAAGACCACAAGGGAGATAAATTGCATTTTTATAGTACAATTTTGGACCTAATTTCAACCCAAACTGGAAGCTGATCACTCCCCCAGCTGTCCTTAAGTACTTACTTGCCAAAAAATATTTACTAGCATATCATAGAACATAAAGTTAATCAATCCATGCAAAGACCTTCTCGGGTCAGCCTAGTGCCAGAACCTCTTAAGACAAACAAGATCTAAACTATCCATAGCTTCTTCAATAGCATGACCATTAATATCGTTGAAATACTACCCCACAGAGAGTTGTGGCCATTGAAGTCACCACAACAATAAAAGACTTTGAATTTGTCCCAAGAGCTGAATTAAACAATTCAGAGGAAAGTTTTATGTATTATAAACATTAATCAGACTATAATTTTTTGTGACCATCCATACATAAGGTCAAAACATTGATATTCAAATTGAATCGTACCAAGATCAATGGGAAGAAAGGCCAGGCCTTTTTTAATGAATGTACCACACCCCCACGATTTTTTTCACACCATCAACAGTTCTATCTTTTCTAACAAAGACATAACCAGGCAGAGAGAAGCTATATTTACTCATCAGCCATGTTCTCTCTTGGATACCAATAATATCAGGTTGACTTCCATATCATCAATAGCTTTTTAAAATTCTGAAGTCCATGTCCCCTCAGGTACTGGGCATTCCAATGAAGTAAAGGTCATACAAAAAGAAACAACACCAAACAAAAAACACACATTTGACATGCCCATGGGTTTATCAATTAACTGCTATTATATTCACACGATCTATATGAATATTGCGTTTCTGGAACAATAAGCCCCGCCACGCTCATCATTGGAATCAGACTCTCTCACCGTGGACCTAGGCATTGATTTGGAACTGTTTTTGTTTTTAAGCTTGTCCTGATGACGAAACATTTATCCTACTACTCTGACGCTTTTGTCCTGACTTGTTTTGCAGTTGTTTTTTTTAGAGCGAGGTTGAGTAGTTTCTTTTTCACCTCTTTCTATAATCTTGATACTAAACCAGTATCAATCACCTGGCCCACAAACTGAGCCAACCCTACCATACCCCTTGGCCAAGTCCAATGTACACTTACAAGATTATTGATAGCCAGCTCTCTCTCTTTAGGAGATTTTTGAATTTCAAAGACTGGTTAAAAAACCTCAACTAGAGGTGAACAAGATTAGGACCCACCTCGATTAGGGGTTTTCCATATCAAGTTGAGTGGATTTGTCATTGTCTGTCTGGGTTGCAAAATCAGCTTCAAAACAGAATAGGGGGAAACACAACTTTAGGATTTTCCTTGGTTCTACATTCATCATATTTGTGAAAACCCCCACACCTAACCAACGTGTTTACCATTACATCTTCTAGCTGTAATGAACCAAGGTATTTGGCCGTTGCAACATCTAACTAACGTATGAATGAAATCTTACAGTATCACTTCATCCCATTGCAGTTCTACAGGCAGCTGTTTTCTATTGAAAGTAATAAACCCACTGATAATGACCTCTCCAGGTACAGAACTCTTCTACTCAATCGCATTGCGGGTTGTAACCCAACCTTTTGCACCAATCAACCATTTCATATTGGTCACTTCTAAAGGGACCCCAAGAAATGACGCCCCTTCATTGAGTTTCAGATTTGGGATACTCAGTTCCTAACCACCCAATCACCTAAAGAGTCAATGGCTTTAAGTTTAGAGCATCTTGAGAGGCTGTAAAACATTTTACAGCTATAGCACCATCTTACCTTTGGTAACTTTACTAACAAATCCGAACCTATTTTTGTTCCAGGCTTGGAAATTTTTGGTTGGTCTCATTTTTGCCATATTTAACATCTGGTGATCGAAGCTGACCACAGTAAGGGGAAGAAGATTATGTTTTGAAGCTGGAATATTACTACTCGAGGCTGGCGAAAATTTGGAACAGAACGTCCCCATCATTCTACCTTTCATATTGGGTAATACTTCGCTCATCAAATCACATATCATCTCTTGTATCATATTTACGTTTCCTTATCTGTTGTCTTTTACTAGAACTACGACTATGACTACGACCCGAGACCGCTATCATGGGCAAACAGTTCCTCCTCGTGAGAGGCAGTTGACTAACATCACTATCATCATCATCACGATCTGGGATTGGCTTAAAATTCCTCTGAAAGGAGGTCTAGTTTCTTCTCTCCCTACACTGTAAACATAATCATCAGATATATCTTGTGAAGACTCCAATCAGAAGAGGCATTTTGAGAAACCACTCATGGAGTCCATCATCACCATCATCCGCCATGATGGTCACACGACCCCACTGGGTTTACCCAACTCGCCCAGACGCACAAAATCAACATATCAATAAGTAGTATAACTACCACAGGGCAAGAAAACCTTTGGCATGTAATAATATAATTTTAACTCAACCTCACCTGCTATATATTTATAGTGTCACACTCACAAGACCTAAGACAAAGTTAGTGACAACAAAAAATATAGAAAACCGGCAATAAAGTAGACAACCAACGAGAACGCGAAGACACAAACCGTTCTCCAATCACGTCCACAGCCAAAACCGCGTTGTGGTTGGCGGGTTGGTTAATTAGGATAATGGCGCTTTCAGCAACAATGGCTATTGCGCCAAATACTTAATGTTGACTACAATACAGTTACGTCATTCATTCATCATCAGTAGACAATGGTAGAAGGGTGTTAACGTTGCACTTGCATCTCAAACATATAAACGGTAATCGTTTCGGAGCCCCACCAGGCTGAGTCAACCGGCTGTGGTAGATAGGCCGCGCACCACAATATAAACGGTACTACGTCTATGCTGAACCCAGCCGTATCCAGCCTGTTACCCACTGCCCTCACCCGTATCTCACGCAGGCTATCTCCGGCCCTTCCAAAGCTCGAGTCGCTAGTAGCTCAGTAGGGAATAAGACAAAATTCAAAGCATAACCAGGCTGGAACAACACCAGTAAGCCTGCGCTATCCATCTGGTACCACGAGGAGGTGGGGGTTGGGCTGCTGCCCGCGTACACTAACTAGACCGCACGTTCGGACCTTACCAGACAAAAAAACCCTCGTGTTTTAATGCTACCTGACAAAGTGTTAGAAACTCTTTATGTACATCTATGGTGTTTTAATTCATCTTTTATTCTTTATAATAAACGTTCGTATATTATTTTTGATTTCACAAGTATGTGTTTTACTTCATTTCATTTATGTAAAAATACATGCACGTCAATTTCGTTTTCAATTTCAACAATCGCCCGTTCTAAACCCGAGAACCTGCTTTTCTGTCGCCTATCCTCGGCGATGTTGAGGTCAAATTAGTAGATGTTGAACACTGTTTCGTCGCGAGGGAGCCGGCCCACCCCCCTGTGTTTTCGTCAACCGCTTCTCTAATCGATCGCCCGAGCAAAGGTCTTCGCGATGACTTGCCTCCATCGCTCAAGAGCAAAGATCCCCGGCAGATACTCTCATTTTGGAATTCGTTGGTCGCCTGAGTTAATTTTACCGATGATTAACGACGGCGGTGGACGAAGGGTATATTAACTCGGCTGCATCGACTCAAAGGCATTTCTTTTTCACAATTTTCAATCGGCTGACAAACTGTGCAGAGCTGCGAACGACCTTTCCCCTCCCAGCAAAATGAAACGGCTGCCGAAAGTGTGAAGCGACTACGGTTAGGTAAGGTGTTCATCTATTCATAGCTATTCTCACCATCGGCTGCGGAGCAGTCGGTCACAGTCCGTCTCCATATAACTTTCTCCCGGGCAGTGAGGATCATTTCTCTTGGAGTAAGCTTAATATCCCTGTTGATCAGCCTAGCAATGTACTGCGGATAGAGCATTGGTGGGCGACCTCTTTTCCGTTTCCCATGCGTAGGTTGGTAAAGCGCATACTGGGAGATGAGTTCCTCCTCTGGCTTTCGCAAGACATGGCCCAGCCAACGAAGTTGCCTTTGGTGGATGGTTTCAAAAAGATGTTTCTGACCTGTCATGTCGTAGACTGCCTCATTAGTAACATGGTCTTGTCTGCGGATCTTGGGCATGCAACGATAACATTTGTGTCAAGAACTGTTGATGTTAATGATTCGACTGTTGCGGTAATTACATCGTCAGCTGAATGCAAGACTCAACGTAAGGGACATTTTTGTCGAAATTGAGGTTTTGGTAAATTTTGCAAAGAGGAGGTATTCTCGCATAATTTAAAAGTATGTTGGAGATATGTAAGTTGATTAAAAAATTTTCATTAGAAAAAGATAACGTATGCGCAATTCGCGTTTTCCGCTTAATGCCCTACCAACGTATGTGCAACTTACGTTGGTCTTGCATTGACAATTTTGCCCCTTTTCAGTGCAAGAACCAACGTAAGTGGCACTTTTACGTTGGGCTTTTTTGCATTAAACATATTTTTCCCCTTTTCAAGTGCACAGCCCAACGTAAGTGGCACTTACGTTGGTGTCCTTGCATTAAACATATTTTCCCCCGTTTCAGTGCAGACCAACGTAAGTGGCAATTACGTTTGTCTTGCCTTTTAAGCATTTTGCAAACCTTTTCTTGCAAGACCAACGTAAGACTGATTTCACTTACGTTCTCTTCTTTTGTAAATAAATATTTAATCACGTTTGTCAAGTAGAAATTATTTCATTTATATCATACAAATACATTTCCTATTGTAATACCTGCTATAATTATGAACACACCACCTATAGAATCCAATAGGAACACAAAAATGTTCTTCCTGCAAAATTAGTCAAACTGCACTTACGTTGGTCTTGCATTCAGCCGACGACATGTCTCACACCCTTAAAGCAGTACAGACAGGCAAGATGATTGAAAGATACCCAGTTTTAGGTTAAGAGGAATGTTTTTTTTTTTTTTTTTTTTAGGCGAGGCCTCTCCTTCGCCGGTTAGGGTTAGAGTTTAGGGTTAGGGTTAGGGTTAGAGTTTAGGGTTAGGGTTAGAGTTTAGAGTTAGAGTCCAGGGTTGGTAACCGCGGGGATGGCAACACTCGCATATGGAAAGGATACGGGTGTAAAGCTGACGGCCTTTTTTTTTCTTTTCACAACCAAGGGGCATTTGGAGACAGATCATGGTTAAAAAAGAGCAAAAATGGGGGTCTCTTGGTGAGAGATTTAGACTAACTGCCTATAAATAGGGGGTTTGGGTGCTTAATTTTGTTCATGTTCCCCAAAATGGGGTCTTTTTTTCAAATTCCCGTTCAGCAAACTCTTCTTAACGGTCATGAAAGTAAGGTCTTCTTTTTGAAAAATTTTTCATTTTTTTTCAAAACACTAGGGGGGTCCTAGGGTTATAGTGGTAAACTTGAATTTTTTTAAAAGCTATGAGGTCTTTGGATGACAGGCGATTCTTGAAATAGGGTTTCTTAAGAGTCTTATTACGATCACTTCCGAAATGGGATTGTGCCGGATAGGGGGCATTTGCTTCAACCGATTAGAGCCTACTGATCAATATAAGGGATTAAAATCATAAGGAACGCCAACCTCCTCCCAACGTGCAATTAGAAACCTCTCCCTTTCCTTGCTCATCAGTGAAAACTAAATCAAATACACTGTACCTGTGGGGTTTGTTGTAGAATTCTCAACTTGCAATGCTATAGTCTGCCTCACTATTGACTGATTAAGCTCCAATGTCAATGAGATTTTCGTCCAAATCGCATTGGAATGGTGCAATATATTAATTATACTTGCCAAGCCATTTAAAAGACTATTCAGGTCACCTATCCGACATCTTCAACTTCAGGTTCGATCGGCAGTTGTGACAACTTACAATTGCCATGTGGCATTGACAACACTGTTTTCAAGTTTTACGTCGAATGTGAAATGACTCCCGTCCCTCTATCAAGATAGCCATCAAGCACCAGCCACTATGAGCCGTGGTGCTGCTACCAATTGACGACTATACAGACTCAGGCTATAATTTGTAACCGATGCAACTCACTCAAGACCAGGCAGAAATTAATACCCTGCCCCATCACATGCACATTGGACCAAATTACTAAGGTAAGTTTGAATTTATTCGTTCATCCGTCCATTCATTCTTCATCTATTCCTTCATTCATGCATTCATTTATTCTATATTTTTTTATACCCAAGATGCTTTATTATATGTATACAGCTCTGCTATTTATTTGTTGCATTTATTTATTTTTATTATTTCACATTTCCTTCCTCAGTTTTGTTTCATTATTTTTTCGGAAATTTCTCCTTATTTCAGTTATTTCTGCAGGTGATTCTTGAGTTCCCCATTTCCCTCCTCATTCCCCCTCCCTTCCCCCTTTCCACGGCCCCCTCCCCTCCCCAAATCCCCCTCCCCATTCCCTTTTCCCCTCCCCTCCCCTCTCCTCTCCTTCCCTTCCCTTCCCTTCCCCTCCCCATTCCCCCCCCGCCCACCCTCTCCCTTCCGTCCCCCTCCCCATTCCTTCTCCTCCCTCGCCTACCCTCCCTCCCTCGCTCCCTCCCTCCCTCCCTCCCTCCCCTCCCGTCTCGTTCCCTTCCCCCCCCCATTCCCACCCCTCCACCATTCCCTCTCCCTCCATCCTTCCTCCTCCTTCCCTTCTTTTTTTCTTTATTTTTTTTATTTATTCATAATAATAGAATGCAAGTTGATTATTCGTTTCCATCCGTCCATTCATTCTTTCATCTATTCCTTCATTCAGGCTTCCATTTATTTCTATATTTTTTTATACCAATATGCATTTATCTTATGTTATAACCATGCTCTGCATTTATATTTGCTGCAATTTTATTTATTTATTAAAAACTTCTTCATAAAAACCTTGACGTTTACACTCATTTTATTTTTTTTCCGGAAATTTTTCTCTTTATTGTTCATTAATGATCTGTGTTGAATATCAAAATTCCTTTGTGTGAAAAAAACTTTTTTTTTCCTTATTTTGAGTAAATTTCAAATTTGCGTACAGTGCCATTGAAAGTAATGCAGCGACGACAACTTTCTGCCCTTTACAAAATGGAATACAAAATGTTTCACTTCTCGATCGCCGCCCGCTTATGGCAAGCCATAAGGCCATAACGTATTGCGCAACGCGTTTGCGACATTTCGGCACGCGTTGCGACATTTCGGCAAGGCGTTGCGGTGTAGGCCAATCAAAATCATGAATTTCTAGTGACGTATTTCAAAAATAGACCAAAAGGCATTGGCATGAGAATACTTTGCAAACGCGTTGCGAATCTTCACAACGCGTTGCAAGCTCCTTCCAACGCGTTTGCCCAGCTTCACAAACGGCGTTGCGAATCATCACCACAAGAAGCCTAGGGTCATAACTTATTGCCGCAACGCGTTTGTGCAGAAAGTCACAACGCGTTTGACATTTTGGCAACGCGTTTGCGGGTTTCGGCCATCAAAATCATAATTTCATTCTGACGTATTTCAAAATATAAATCCACAACGCGGTTTGCGAAACCTTCACGACGCGTTGCAAACCTTCACGACGCGTTGCGGCAATACGTTATGACCCTTATTGCCCTCCAACACGCGTTGTGAAGTTTAACACGCGTTGTGGAATTCTCAACGCTTTGTGAAGGCTTGCAACGCGTTGTGAGGCCATAGGGTATTGCCGCAACGCGTTGTTGAATCTATTTTTTGAATACGTCCAGAAATTCACGATTTGATTGGCCGATGCCGCAACGCTTTGCCGAAATGTCCGCAACGCGTTTCTGCTTTCTCACAACGCGTTGCGGTAATACGTTATGACCCTTATGGCTTGTGAACCTTTCGCAACGCGTTGTGAAGTCGCAACCGCGTGTGAAGGTAGCAAACGCGTTGTGAAGGCTTGCAACGCTGTTGTGAGTTGCCCACACGCGTTGCTAGATACTTGCAACAAAAGCGGTTGGTGGTGTCTTTAATTTTGAAATACTCCCACAGAAATTCGTCATTCAATTGGCCGACGCCTCAACCGCTTGTACTTTTTCGAACGCGTTGCCGAAAATGTCGCAACGCGTGCGGCACATACGTTTGGCCTTTTATGGCTTGCCATACCCCGCGATCCATTTATAGAGGTCAGCGGGCTTCCAAGTGAAATTTTTTGGGCCCCTGTTTGTTTTTAATAATCCTACAATGATATTAAACTGGGGTATCACCAGACGTAAGGCTTTTTGCAGACGCTGTGATTATTTTTGACATTTTTTTTTCTTTACAAGTTTATGTTTCCCCTCTCCTTGAGAGATTTAATTCTCTAAGGTCTTCTAACTGTGTAGGAGTGGGATGGTGTTGCCACAACGCCCTAGTTTTCTCTTGGTGTGTAAAAAATGCGCCATTGTGTCGTAAAATGATTTTAAGGTAATCGTTTTTACATAACTCTTGTGCATCACATTTTATCAAAAACCAATCGTACCCATGTGACCCGTATCGGAGTAAGCCGTCAGAAGTTGAGGTGTCTGTGAGGGTGGCTCATGAAGCTAACTGTGTAAATTGGATACACCATCATTTGCTCTTAATCAGTTAAAGGTGCCTTGTTCCGATTTATGTGTATTGTGTTCCTCTACTTGATGTGAAAGCCTGGCCTTTGCACACTACACCCTCAAGTACCTGGGGAAAACACACTTTCTTGGGTTTTGATGGTAGACGCATAATGCACGTTGCAAAGCCCGATTCAATTCTTTGCTATATTGTGTTACCACTAAAACTGGGTTTTTGTTTATATTTTGGGAATGAAATGGATTTGAGGGCTCAATTTTCCGGACTACAATTAGAAACATACGGCCTTTCATCTCATATCAAAATCGGTAACGACTTCCGGGTAAATCAGGTGTCCCAAAGACGACAACACGCCACCTTTAGTTTACATGTTATGTTGCGCTAAAACTTAATATTTAATTGGGAAAAAAAGATTCACCAGCTTGGTTCTTTGTGTCATAAAGAGCTGAAATTTAGACGACAATTAGAAAATCGGCCTTTCATCTCATATGCAAATCGGTACTACTTCCCGGGTAATCAGGGGCCCCAAAACAATCGGAACAACGCCCTTTAAGTTGTCCATGTTATTGGCGCTAAAAACTTAATATTTAAAATTGGGAGAAAAATTTCACCGCTTTGGTTTTCTTTATGTCATAAAGCTGAAACCATTTGTGATTGTAGACAGTGTATCCCAATTTGGGAGGCCCCTTGCAAAACTCACATTGGGTCCGATTGCTTCTCTGGGTTTTATGAGATTCAAGATTCAAGATAATTAATTCTAATTTCACTCGGATTATGAATTCAATTATTTTGATTTCATGTTTGGTATTGCCAATTGACCCTTTTTTTGACATTCTAGTTTTAATGTTGTAATTGACATTTTACAATGTAAATTTCAAAATTAGACCAAACTTCAATGCCTTTAGATCATTTCTTTTGGTTAAGCGTAAGTTTGGAGTATGGAAATTGCAAAATGAAAGGTAACCTGTCCCAACATTTAAAAAATGGGTTTGTTGATCTTTAGTCTAGCCGTTTAGGCTGTTTATTTATTCTATAACATACGTTATAATGGTTTTTAATTTTTCTCTCGTCTTTATGTAAGATGAACAGTGTTGTATACTTGTATTTCCTTTTTCTATATGGATTTTGGGGCTGCTCCTTTGTAATTTTTTTCCCTATTTTTTTGTGTTGAAACGTTTTACTAAAAGCTCATGAAGGGCACCTTTCCTTGTGCAAAAGATCATAAAAAACAATTAAAAAAACTATAATTTGGGTTAAATTTGTGTTTTTTCTCTCTTCTTTTTGGCCAAAAAGCCGATTAAATTCATCGTTTAAACATTATTGATTTTAGAGCCAAATTGTACTAAAATTGGATTTTAACCAAATTTTGCGAGGGCATCGTGATTATGACATCATAGAAACAAGGTACTGGGAATATTGTTAGTTATTTGATAATCGATGGAGAAAAATAATAGGAGAGCCCATAGTTATTTCCGTTGATACCAAAATCAGTTCATATAGGGGGTGCGGTATGAAAAAATTCTAATCAGGGGTTGTAACCCCCCGATCATGTTACAAAAAATAGCCTGGTACGGGGGTTAGGACACGATTTAGGCAAGGGGGATTTAAAAACGGTAATTTGGGGACGGATACGTTTCCATTTACTATGTTAGTCTCGTCTCATTTTCATTCACAATCTCCTCTTAACCCTAGTTCAAGTTTTCCTCCCAACTGGGGCGCGACCCTTTTGGGGTCGCGGACCCTCAAGAAGGGGGGGGGTCGCGAAGTTTAATTATAAAATGAAAATGAAAGAACTTGTCCCAAAAGGCAGGAACAGAAATGGCAAATAATATAATTTCACCTGTCAAGCAACCAAACTAATGTTTTGCAGTGGTTTGATTAATCAAGTGAATTGTATTTGGATTAATAAAATCTCCGCGCGTTCTCGCGCAAATCAGTATAAATTTTCACTTACAGTACTGTTTCAACTACCAAAATGACACGATTGTAATATTTTTTTCACACTTCGTGCGCACTTGTTTTAGCAACGGAGAGCACCATGTCCTTAGAAAATGCCTCAACCGAAATTTTTAAGGACTGTCCCTTGCTCCCTGTCCTTCAGTAAGATTCAGAGCTTCCTGTAGATATCGGCGACTTTTTGCAAGCCCCTTCCCCCTGGCTTGCCACTGACGTACCTCTCTATACTTTTTGTCTCAAAATAATTGCCTAGAAGGCTAAGCCACCCAAAGCTAATATTCCACAATTTTGAGATGAATCGGATTTTTCGTTTACATGCATATAAATTTATGTATTCTATATGACTCATAATATACTGTTGTATAACCAAAATTCCGGATCCGGATTTTAAAAAAAACCAACTGTCATTTTCCATATGAGGACATTGCCTTGGCTTATAGATGTTTTCAGCATGCACTTATTTTTCTAAATGCACTCGCACCTGGCAGATAATGTACATATTCATCAGATACTGCACGGTTCTCAGATCATGCAAGTCTGGCCAATTCCACAACTTCCGTAGAAACTATAAAAGTCTTGAAATATACCGTCAATGCACTTGATAGCGACTCACTGCTATCATATACCCCCTAACCCGTCCAAAAACCTTCTTATCTACAATCATGGTGAGGAGCAACTTGGCTAAAATTATTGTATTTGATCAAATAAGAATTGGTTTCACTCTAAAACATGTGTTTAGAAAGTGAAGGCAAGGTGTTGTTTAGGTGTTTAATGTTTAGCATTACACACTTGTGTTTAAAATTAACCTATAGTGTTTAAAATTTTTAAACAATTTGGGTTTTTAATATTTGACATGTTTTTCGAGATTAAACGCTTCCTAAAACGTTTAATCTCTAAACATGTCAAATAACGAACGCCAACTGTTTACTTTCTAAACACCATTGTGTTTATTTTCTAACACAAGGTGTTTAATTGGCTAAACATTGACCCTCTAAAACCCACCTTGCCTTCACTTTCTAAACCTGTTTTTTAACAGGTTCCGTAGGTGAATTCACATGCTAGACCATTCCAAATAATGTGGTTAGTGTACTGGTTTTTCTCTTTTCATTTTGAATACATAAATTGGTACATCTCTTTTGTAACCCAAAGGACTAGGATGCTTGGACATTAAATAAAATTCGAAATGTTATATTTTGTTACATTTGAAGGCCTTCAGATCTGTCTGCTCTCTAACATGGTTAGACTGAATTCAGAAAAGACATTTTTTGACGGAAAAGGACAACTTCTTTTTAGCAAATGGCACAATTAGTGAAACAATTTTTGCTACCTACAACTTAAATTGTCATGAGAACTGTCAAATTTCCAAAATGATATAAAGGGCTTTTTTTCATTGTTGAACATTTCAAAATTTTTTTTCATCGCTGTAGGTAGAACATATATCCCCAATATTTACTTTTTTGTATTTTTTAAATTTCAAAATTAATAACTAGTTTTAAGATTTATATTTAAGAATGTATGGAGAATTGGGGTATGTTGGCACTCCCTCGAGTTTTTCCTCCTGGTGCAAAAAAAGTTCGTGATTGTGTCCGCAAAATGTTTTTAAGGTAACTTTTTTTTATATCTTTAAATCACATTTTGTTGACAACATTCCGGAACCCGCAACCTTAACACCAGTGAAGGTGTTACGCCCCTAAGTTGAGGAGATTGGTGAAGCCTCCTATATTTTACTATGTAAATGTTACACCATATATTTGCTCTTAAAACAAAAGGTTTCATGTTATATAAAACTTCATTTTTATTATTTATTTACTTTTTATGTTATGTGAGCCCAAATTCAAATTTTCCTACACCGTTGTACACAAAACTGATTTCCCCAAATTTTGCGAGGGCGTCGTGCATTATGACGTCATAGAAAGCACGATGCTGGGAATTTTGGTACTTATTTTGGATCACTGGGTAGCAGAAGAACCATAGCTATCCATTGATGCACAAAACCAAGTTCAAAGGGGGTGTCCCCTATGGAAAATATATGGAGTTACATCACCCCCCTCCCCCTCTGGTTAGAACATGGTTACCACTAAATGGGACCTGTTTAGACGAAGGTTAAGCATTACCGTAATTATTGATAAGTTTACTATATGTAATTAGAATTAAGGGCCATGGTCCGATCATTAATATGCTCGTCCCCAGACACCCCCCAGATTTTACCGAAGTGGTCAAAGGTTTGGTATATGTAGAAAGCTACTGTTTTTTCCTCATTTACGCTGTGCATCTTAGGGCTCATGGATATTTTTGTTTTTGGATGTTATGAGCGAATTTTGATTTGACATGTACTCTAAGGGATTACAAAATCACATTTTCATATCTCACATCAAATGGTTTGATATATCGGCGCGAAACTTTACAGGTGGGGTTGGGGTGAGGCCATTCTATCCAGATGAAAACTTTTATATACCTAAATAGGGTCATACCCCTTTAAAAATGTACGTCACATGGTGCCAATTCTTCACGGAGCCGAAGTGGATCCTCCTGACGCAGGAGCTGATTCTCATGGTTAAGACTTGTATATGAAATGGACAATATATT
>JAMKCH010015601.1:0-71433 GCA_023653785.1 Ophioderma brevispina
GATTGAAGAGCCATGGTCTGATCACTAATAGCTTCATCCCCAGAATCCAAGATTTTACTGGAAGTGGTCAAAATTTTGGTATCAAAAGAAAGCTGCCATGTTTTTCATTTACCTCTTAGGGCTAAAGGATGTTTGGTATGGTGGTATGGAAGTAAAAAGAGTAAAAATGTACTCCATTTTGGCTGACCCAATATTAATTTTACACAGTACTCTACGGGGCTCACTAAATCATGTTTCTAGCTCTTACATCAAAACTGGTAGAAATATCGGCATGAAAACTTCTATCAAGGTGAAAACTTTATACTTAAATGGAGTCATCCCTCTTCAATTGAATAGTTTCATTTTTTCTTCTGCCAAGATGATTAATCCTGAATTGACCAAAATCCCATGCAGTGTATATTCGTTCTTATTGTGTGTGTACAGCCCATACATTGTTTACACTCTTCAGCTGTTACTGATTTTACTGAGCTGTTGAGTTCAGGAGTCTCATATTTCCAGACATGGCCCATGGTCAGTGAGTTTATACATACCCTAACTTGCACCACTAGTGATAGCTGACATTCCCGGGCTTGCATATAAATGCGGACTAGTCTAACCTAAAGGTAGGCTTTGTAAACAGTTTTTCTGATTGGTTGGGTCAGATTTGCAAAAATTTTTGCCTTGACAATTAAACTGTAGAATGACTTCTATAGCCAATTTATATCCAAAATAATACTTCAATGTTATAATATACAACATTGTGGTACAGGATTACATTGTTTGTATGTATATTTTAAAACTGATGCATGTGAACTATTTCATCAAGCAGGACTATATTTCATCGTGTGGTAAAAAACAGGCACACTTTTGTGCAGCAATTTGTATGACAGGTATTACTACACCAATAGTTGATTTGGCCTTTGCACTGAGATAAGAAGTCCCTTTAAAAGGTATGGTAAACTGAAGCTTGGTGTTCCATGCAATGTGATTTCTACTTCAAAATAATACCCGATGTATCAGAAAAAAGTAAAATGAAACTGAATTGTCTTTTGTTTCACAATAAAGGTTGATCATTATGATTGATGCCTGCATTGTATTCATTACAATTATAGTGTCCAAAAAACTCAATTTGTTTTTTCATTTTCACAAATGTGCACTTTAAAATGCAGAGATTGTCCTTTTTAAGGACTCGTCTTGTTTAGGGCAGAATTTGCAGTTGTCACGTGCATTTAGTATCCCTGACATACCTCCACCATTTGTGAGCTTCAAAAATATATTCCTACCACACAGTTTATCATGGCACAGTTCTGTCTCTCAAATACCCATGCATGTTATAATGATATCACCCATTGGTGTTGAGTATGATGTTTAGTACCCAGGTAAAGTGAAGGTCAATGCATTGTACAGTTTATTGAACCATGCCTTTTGGGTATGAGGTTAAATTTATTATGGGCTTGTTGCATCCACCCATGTGTCTGGTTCACATAGTTCCCTCAGGCAAAATTTTTCAGTGTAATATAAACATGCGCTTTTGGTAATTGGACGATCTGTTAGCAGTGATGACTATTAATAAAAGCATGTTGGACTGTTTACGAATTGACTGTGGTTATCATCATTCTGAAAAACCCATGGAGCCTCCTGTTTGGGAGGGTCTCACCAGTGGCGTAACAGGCCTGAGGGGGCAAATTTCCCATTCTTGGGAAATTTTCCCTCTCAGGGGGGTCAAAAGGCCAATTTTTCCCGGTCAGAAGGCTAAAAAATGGCTGATTTAGCATGATTTTTGCAAATTTTTCCCGGCCAAAGTGTTCGGGGGGGGGGCAACCTGCCCCCTGCCTGTTACGCCACTGGGTCTCACTCTGAGCATCTTCATACACAGCTGTTTGAAAGTCTCGTTTATTATGACAAAACCAGAATAAAACAAAAAATTATCAATGGCGACACACTTTTGACAACTGATTTGGATTATTTAATCCACTGACTACATCCTGTGTAAATTTTACAAAATTTAATTGCGTTCAAATATGATTTTCCGTAAAAATCTAGTTTTACACATATTTCTATGTAGAATGGGCATATAGAGGGCACTATAACATACAAATCATGACCATTGTAGGCCTATATGGCAAGATTCCCACAATGGATTATCGTGAATTTTGCAGAGATAATAGCTCTTGCAAATCCTTACTATATCTTTTGTCAAAATTGTGTCGCCACTGCTTTAAATTGTTCTAAATAAAAGAGACAATCTGTATGGGTCAAACAGTGTCAATAGACGTATTGGACGGGTCAACGCCATTAGGAGGAGAATTTCCCGATTTATAGTCTTTGACAAACTCTTTTTTAGTCAAAATTTTTCTTTCATAAATCTTACCTAAACTGTAAAAAATTTACAGTGTAATTTACAGGAAAATACTTCCCAAAACTTACAGTATTGGGCTGTTAAATTTAGAAATACAATTTTGTATTTTTCTCTTTTAAAATTTTTGTTCAATTTTCGGGCCTTAATGACAAAATCTAAAAGTGAAGACTTATTTCGAAATTTAATGAGTTACAACAAACATGATACATTACTATGAATTTTTCAATTAACCATTAAGTACCTAAAATATACAGGGAAAAATACTGGAAAATTTTACAGGGAAAAATCCTGGCAGCATTTGCCACCAAAAAAAATATAGGCTTGTACAGGTTTTCATTCAAAATTACTGTATATTTTACAGTTTTGATGTAATACAGTTTAAAACCACAAACAATGTTACGTATCTGCACTGTAAAAAGATTGTGGATAGGCCTACTAAGTTCGGGTAGTTAGTGCTTTGATTATCCCAAACATTCCCAATCTGTGTAATAACTCACCCAATATTATATGTTTTACGTTTGTATTTTTCAATTTACTGTATACTTGTAAATTTTACGGTAATTTGTTGGCAGAATGAATGCTGCACGGATTGTTTTACTGTAAAATTTACAGTATTTTTTTACAGGGTATGTACCAATCTAAAATCTCGGTTCATAAAGTCCTGGAAAATTGTTAATATTGGCAGCTATTGAACGAGATAATACTCTGAACCGCATTGTCCACGGTAATTTCTTTTCCCCTCCCTGTCCCATCCCAATCAGTGTTGAAAATAATATGGTACGAGATTGCTCAAGTGTGTCGTGCTCATGCAACATTGAATGAGGGTTGGGAACCAAATCTGCACAAAGTGTTCAACAATTTTGAACAAAGATTGTAGATTAGTATGATACAAAGCATTCTTATTCAGCAGTCTCCTGCCCAAAAAACACTAAAAAAAGTAAAAACTATAATGTATTCTGGCCAAGTCATAAAAAATCATTTTTGATCATAATTTTTTATTAAGGAAAGAACACACTTTAAGAGGGGAGGTGACCTTTTCTCCAACTTTTATCCTTCAAAATAGAGATTTTGCTATCAAAAGAAAGTAAAACAGTTTTATTATTACACCAGTGGAATTTTTAGGCCAGGAGGCCAAATATTAGGCTGTGGTGGCCCTTTAAAGGGTTTTCTTCTTATTGAGACCAAAACACCAATAGTTCTCAAAATGATCTAGCCAGAGAGGGTATAAAATTGTCTGTCTGCTTTACTGAATTCTGCAGTGTCCTTGGTTGGCATGGTGTGTGGTGTAATTCCAGGTAGCCCCATGTCTGCAAGGAAAACCTTTAGGTCAGGCCGGTTCTGGTTCTTAATCTATTGAGGCATCGCTTCAGGGACTGTCGAGACGGTTCAAGGGGTTGGGACTTTGCTTAGACGAAAACTCTCTCTCTCTGGATTTAAGGCGGTTAGCAGATGGTTCTTGTCAAGACAGAGGCACTTACATTAGGACTTGACACAGGGGGGGGTCTCACATGGGAGGAAGTATATGGGGTATGTGCCGCCTTTTTCAGTTCCCGTGACCTCCATTTTAGGACCCATTCAGGTCCAGAGACCCTTATACTTGAATGTCCAAAGTAATATTCTATCAACAATGTTCTCAAAAAACTCCTCAAAACAGTAACCTGAGAAATTAGGGAAATAAGCTTCTGAAATATTTGGAAAACCTAATTCCAGAGACCCATTTTTTGGGCCTCAATCAGCCCAGAGCCTCAATTTTTTGAAACGAGGGCACACATACTACCCCAAAAAGTTCAGAACCCCCTGGGACCTTGGCAGCTACACTGGTTTTTGAATAAAACCTTACAATCGTCTCTCTACACGCGTCTGTCATAGATGTGGTTTCAATAATTTTTTTTAATTTTTTAGTTTTTTTGTTTGTATATTATTATGTGCAAAAATGTGTACACATCTAAAATACCAATTTCGCCAATTCGGCAGGATGATTTAATTGATAAAAAATAATTAAAATTTTTGACCAAAAAAAAATCTTGGGAATACATAGTACCCATCACATTTGAGATGATTATCAATATAAATGGGAGAGATGTCATACTGGGAGTAAAATGCTCTAGATGAAAGTATATAGTTTAACAAGTGGCACACTGATCACCTTACCTGGATGAATCAAAACCTAAGAATAGAATGAAAGAAAGTGCCTTTAATCCTCTGGGAAAAAACTAAAAATCTTAACGGGCAAACTGCAATTAAATCAACTTTTGCATTAGAAACGAAGGACCACTGAATTACCCCATTTTGATGTTGAATCAGCTTGAGGTTTTAATTTTAAAATAAGTTACCTAGGTAACATTTCCAAACAAGACTTCCAGAAACGTTGTCTGTTTTGTTGTTCAATCTGTGTAAACTATTACTACCTTAAAACCCTTTTAAGCCTACATGCCAGATTTATCAGAATCTAAGCACTATTTGGATTGGTGATTTGTAAGGTAACATCATGTAATAAGCAAATCAGAGATGCTGTTAGAATGGTGTTATGATGTATAGAGAGATATAGAAGACCTGTTTTGATTGGTTACTCAGAGGGCCATGTTCTGTAAAGAGCCAATCAGATAATAGGTTGTAGTTATCTGGGGGTTAATTTGACAACATACTTATAAGGGGAAGAAACTGACAATGATGCTTAAAGAGCATCCTTGAGGGCAGCTAGAATTAAAAATGTTATGATAAAAAATATTATGATACAAATGTTTGATTACTTAATGATTATACTAGGGATCAGTTTCGAGTAGTTGACTTGTATTTAGTAATTTCACAATTTTATAAAAATTTGACAGTCATGATTGACTGAATAATTTATTGTGCATTGAAAGTGAATTCTTATTAAAAAGCTATTGAAACAATTTTGACATCTGTGAAGGAGGCAATGACAAAGAAATTTTAAAATAGACACCCTTCCAAAGAAACGATAAAAAGCAGGATCAGAAATAATGTTCTTACTGATGAACATACATGGGGAGATTTTTGTAGTTGCAAAATTATGAAAAAGACAGAGGTCTAATATAAACCAAGGGGGGAAACGCCTGTGTTATTGAATAGGCCAGCAGTGTAACCGGTTTCTCTCGTCCTCAATGTTGCTGCGCAAGCATATACGCACCTACAAATTTGTGCATCACATGTTATGTTATCAGTGCTGCATTTCCCCAATGTTCCTAAGATTTCACAGGGTAAATGAGAAAATTTTAACTTTCTTCTGACACCAAAATTTTGACCACTTCCGGTAAAATCTGGGGTTCTGGGATGAGGCTATTAGCGCTCGGACCATGGCCCTTTAAGAAAAGCATTTTGAGAGTGCAGGGATTTTGTTATAGCCAGCAATACTTCTTAATGTTGGTGCTTACCTAAGCCAGGTAGGTACCTGTACCTGACTTTGCCTAGCAATAATTAAAATTTGTTTTCTACCATAATTTCCAAAACTGGCCCACTTAGACCACCATTATTACACACTATGAGTTACAATATACTCATCCACCAAAGACACAGTCCAGTGGGTTGTACTTGTACATGCATTGACATGAACTTAACTCATGTGTTCTGGCTATCATATATCATACCCAGCAACCAGGGGGCGTATTTTATCAATACACTGGCGAATGTAAGCTACTGAACTGTGTCATGGGAATGAGACTGCATTGGCTCATAGTGATTACAAGTCCTCCAGGCCAGTTGTTTCTTAAGTTGTTTTAGGCTCCACAGACTATCACACTTATGCCCCACCAGAGAAAAATGGCCTTGGGGTAAAAAATCCATCAGTCCTTTCTGACATAACCAATTAGCAAATCACCTTTTGAAAGGTCAAAAGGCTGTTGTTGTAGTCAAATTTTAAAGGTTAATGGCTCTGTTGGGAATAAATAGAAGTGTTGCTATTAAAGGTGTGTATTCCAATCTTAACCCCCCCCCATTTTAACTGAATGTTCTGATTTTATTATTATATGAAAGTGCCTATTTTTCTCATTATCAATCTAAAATTTCAGCCTCTAAATCTAGTTAATTTTAGAGATGAGGAAGGAACTTCCATTTTGGTGGTTAACCATAATTATTATTGACAGAGCATATAGAACATTACAAATATGCTTTATTAGGGCTAGTATGTGGGGGAGTGTGGCCTAGCGGTTAGAGTGCTTGCCTATGGCGCAAATTTACCAACAAAATTCCCGGGTTCGAATCCCGGTTGGGTCGTGGCACTTGCTGGGATTTATTCGGGTACTATCAATTCTGGATTTGATCTGTATACCAGCTATTGATTAAATACAGAATACCGCTCTCCTCCCTGGTTCACTTGGAATTGGGCAAATGGATCATGAAAGCATCCCATCCTTTGGAGGGGGACGTTAAGCCATCGGTCCTGTGTACAAAGAGTCACAATTGTACATGTACATCGCAGTCAGTGTCGAATAAGAGTAGGGTGAAAACCCCTGACTGTTCCCAATCCGCCCCAGCCTCAAATAGCGGGCCATGTTAGGAGCGTCCGTATCATAGATACACGCGGCCCTGGATCGTCACGCTCAGTTGAATAAATCCTGACACCACCACAAGCCATTACCAATGACTTGTGGATACGCTAAGAAGAAGGGCTAGTATCAAAATCACGGCATTCATACGTGTAAAAATTGGAAATCAACGTATGTGAGAATCAGTCTTTAGTACTATGCAGAGGACATGTCCTAAAATTGTAACATGCACCTTTAATTCACCAAGATTAATCCGGTTGTTGGAAGTCCATTAATTCTGTTACATTTGATCTGGGGAGGAAAGGATGAAAGGAGATGGAGCATGCATGGAAAAGTGCAAGTCAGTATACATTGTATATTTGCAACTTTTTGTAGATGGTTGGTTCAAATAGATAAGTATTTCCAACAATCCAGTGGAGGTGTTATATGATGTTATTATGTTATTATGTCTGCGGCAGATTTTATATGAGAGTATAGGGTGTCCCAGAAAAAAAAAAAACTTGTAATCCTGAAACAAAGGGAGTCGTACAGCACAGTTTTGCCAAATTAACCCTTTGTTTGCAGGATTTAATTTTTTTCTTGGATCTGTACATCATGGCCACTGTATTGTAATTTCTGTCCATTACAGAATTTATAGCTTTTTTTCATATCAGAGAAAATAAAGGGACATTCAAGGATTTTATAGGAAGGGCAACCTCAATTTTCTGACAGTATATAATTTTGGCATGTACACATATGTTGTGTCAAATCTGCTCAGTTGTCGAATCTGTCCAGATGATAGGTTATGTGCCTTTGCGTTCAACGGAATAAAGCGAGATCTCACATGGATGACTGTGCTTTATTCCGTTGAACACAAAGGCACATATCATGCACAAATAGTATACTGGACAGAATTGACAACTGGAAAGATTTGACACAACACACATAGCCTACCTTCATATTTACAAATTGCAAAAAAATGAATAAGACAATTTTCACCGGAAATGCATCAAAGAAAATACATTATCCACCTTTTGAGTTTTATCATCAATTTTGTAGGAATAGTTTGAGGACAAATTGGTATCTTCAGTAGATAGCAATATGAAAAGGAAACTGTCTTAAATACATAAGTCATAACACTTAAGGTAGGATAAAATCAAATCCCTTAAATCAATTTAGTCCAAAACTTAACTATGGTAAGGATTGAACTTTCCTCCATTTATTTTTGCAGTTTCAAGAGAGTACAATTTGTTTAAGTGTTTTTTTTTAATTCCCTAATTTTTTCACTAAATAATTTTTCCCAGCCTAAATGGAAGGTGTTTTTAAGCTGAAATTTCAGGGATGTGTGTATAAACAAAATACCTAAAATCTCATTGGAAATAACCCCCGGAAATAACCCTTCCAGTGGAGTTGATTCTTCAGCTCCAACGGTTTGGGAATAAGAAAATATTCCTTGACAACATATAACAAATTCAAAATTTTTTGTCAAGATTTCGCTTTTACGTGTTAAACCAATGGTGACGTCTGGGATTTCTTGGCCACCCTCCCCTGGTGTGTGCTTTCTGAAAACAAAAAGTTGATTTCAAAAATATATAGCAGTGTGTACTATCTTCGTCAGATAGTAGATTATGTACAGCTGTTTGAAAATCTCATTAGGACAAGACCAAAATAAAACAAAGAAAAGCAACAACAGTAACACAGTTTTGACAACTCATTTTGATTATTTATTCTACTACAATCTTGTTCATAAGTCCTTGGAACACTTGTTAATATTGGCAGCTATGCAAGAGATATAGGCTTGAAATGCTTTGTAACTATAACTTTCTTGTCCCCTCCCAAGTCAGTGTTGAAAATAATATGCAGCGAGATTGACCAAGTGTGTCGTGCTCATGCAACGTTGAATTGAGGGGGCATGATTTTTCTCCAAAATCTAGTTTTACACATATTTTTAGGGTGCTATAACCTGCAGGTAATGACCTTGTAGGCATATATGCATGATTCCAACTGTGGCATTTTTCTGAATTTTTACCGGGGTGATACCCTTGCATACATCAACTTACATCAGGTGTCATAATTGTGTTGCCAGGGTATGATAAGGAGAGGTCTCAGTAGATAACATGTTTTGGAACCACTTCACATGTGTAATAATTTATATTTTACACCAAAGGGTATTGCACAAGACTTACATGCTAAACATGTTAACAAACAGGTGTTAGGGTAACGATTTTAACACTTTAAAGCATTAATAGGTACAGATTAACATCTTTGGATGTTAATAATCATTAACACTGTGGCCTGTTTTAAGTTATCTTTATTAACTTAAAGAGGCTGTAAATCACACTTTTAGTTGATAAATGAATGTTGATTGAAATAATGGGTGTTTTTGTAAAAGTGTTCTTGCGAAAACCATTTTGATATAGAGGGGTATATTGGTGTTTCTCAGTCAGTTTATCATTGATTAACGTTTCAATGTGCCTAATTTGCTTGCCTATTCTTTTGGTTTCCTAAAAACAATTTTGATCTTGTCTCTGTGCATGTACATTTGTTTGGTTTTATCTTTGGATAGGAGAGCACTTGTGATCGGGTTTTGCGCAACCCATTTCTCTTATCCAGCTTGAATCTACTGCTTTTGCATTGTCATTTTTGAAATGTACTTATTTATTTTCTGTTATGTATTTGAAAGTAATTTAAATAAATATTATTCTTATTATAACATGTTTTAGTGTTATCGTGTGCAATATGCCTCTATACCTTTGCATGCAAAATATAAAAAGTTTAAAATGTTGAAGTGTAACTGAAGATGTCATCTTCAGTAAAAGAAAAAATACTATCTTCAATAGAGAGCAATATGATTGCCATCTTCAGTAGATAGCAATATGAATGTTATCTTCAATAAATAGCACACAAAAAGGAAATTTTTAGAAAATAACTTACTGAAAAAGGTTTATCAATCAATCAATCAATCAAGCTTTATTTATTCACGGAACACAATCAACAGAGTTGTTTTTCACTGAGGCCGTGAGAAAAAAAGGCGAGACACATTGGCCGCACCGGGGTTCGAACCCGCAACCTTCAGATCATGAGTCAGCCGTCACATCCACTGGACCATATGTACTCTCATCTTCAGTGACATATGTATCTATCTTCAGTAGATAGCACATAATGTAAATGAAACTAAAAAAAAAAAAAAAAAAAATCTTGCATACATCAACTTACATCAGGTGTCATAATTGTGTTGCCAGGGTATGATAAGGAGACTGTCTTCAGTAGATAACATTTTTTTAACACTTCAATGTGTTAATATTATATTTTACACACAAAGGTGTATTAGGTGTTGCACAAGATTAATGCTAAACATGTTAAAACAGGTGTTAGTGTTAACGATTATTAACACTTTAAAGCATTAATATTGTCCAGATTAACATCTTTAGGTGTTATAAATCATTAACACTGATGCATGTTTTAAGTTATCTTTATAACTTTAAAGCAGGCTGTAACTCACTTTTAAGTTTGATAACTAATGTTGATTGAAATAATGGGTGTTTTTGTAACATTGTTCTTTTGGAAACCATTTTGATATAGACAGGGTAATTGTTTTTCTCAGTCGTTTATCATTGATTAACTTTTTCACTGTTCAATACATTTGCCCTTGCCGCTATTCTTTTGGTTTCCCTAAAACAATTTTGATCTTGTTCCTGTGCATGTACATTTGTTTTGTTTTCTCTTTGGATAGAATAGCACTTTTGTGATCGGTTTTTGCAACCCATTCTCTTATCCAGAATTAACTTGCTTTTGCATGTCAATTTTTTGAATGTACTAATATTTATTTTCTGTTTATTAGTTTTGCAGTAATTTAAATACAATTATTATTATTATAACATGTTTTAGTGTTAATCCTGTGGAACATATGCCTCTATACCTTTGCATGCAAAATATAAAAGTTACATGTTTAAGTGTAACTGAAGATGTCATCTTCAGTAAAATAAAATACTATCTTCATAGAAGCAATATATTGCCATCTTCAGTAGATGCAAGATATGTTATCTTCAATAAATAGCACACAAAAGGAAATGTTTAGAAAATCACGTCTGAAAAAGGTTTATCTTTCAGAGATAGCACATAATGTAAATTAAAACTATTTAACTGAATAAAATGCGGTCTTCATCATATAGCACTTTATTAGATGTCATATATGCTATCATCAGTATAAACTCATAAAAAAAGAAAACTACCTTCAATAGTTAACACATTGAAAAAGATTTCATCTTCATTAAATTAGATTTAGTGGTGAAGGGGCCCATGCCCCCCTGAAAAAATTATCAACGTCTCTATATAAGAAACAATGCTAGAAAACAATTAAGCTATGTAAAAAAAAAAAAAATGTGTCCCACGGACCATATTAATGGCCAATACAAACTCATACATGGCCAATACAAACTCTGGTACTTTCGTTTTGCTAAGTTGTTTGAAATTGAGTGGTGGCTAATATCACCGAGTTCAAAAGTCTTTTAGGGTAGCTTATGAACCCGCCACACCTTGAATTTTATAAGTACTAATGCAATAAAAATAGCATTATAAAACAGATTTAATTTGTTCACTTTTAATCCTCATTTTGGATCTAATCTAGATTTAATACAGATAATATAGTATTTTTAAGGTTGAAATGTTTGAATGTGGTCATTTGACTACATTATTTGTTGATGCTAATCGAACCCATGGTAAGATGGTGATAGGGCTGAAGAGGATTAGTCTTAAATATTTTAGAAACTCTATTTTATTGGTGCCAGTGACCTATTACATGTAATGAACCAATCAAAACACTAAATGGCATTAGGATCCAGGTGTTACTGACAAGTGGATAGTCCACTATTTCCTGCATATTGCAATGCAGTTGGGCGTTAACCATACCTTTGCCAATGGGGGGGGGGCAGAAGGGGTGCCAATGCATTTTCTAAGGGGGGCTAATTTGGGTCCTTCTCCATATACACTTCAAAAAATAGACCCTCACCAAAGAAGGCTCATTTCATAAAATATGTGATGCGATCAAGCAAAATGAGTCTGAATCGGCAGATTAAATTGTTACTTTTCGCATTAACTGTATGTACACATTAAAAAAGCTACTTTTGCTGAAAGCCCCTTGAAATTGACCAATTAATTCAAAGAATCTAATCATTTGAAGGGTGGCATGCATTAGGATCCAGGGTGTTACTGACAGAAGTGAGATCACTATTTCCTGCAGATTGCAATACAGTGTCGTAACCAAACCAGACTTTTGCAAAATGGGGGGGGGGCAGAAGGGGTCCAAGGACATTTTCTAAAAAGGGGGCTAATGTGGGTCCTTCTCCATAGTATCCCTGTACCCCAACCTAACCAAGAAGCTCACTTTCATAAATATGTGAGCCGATCAAAGCCAAATGAGTCTGAAGTCGGGCGATTTAAATGTTACTTTTTCCATGTAACTGTATGGTACAATTAAAAAACGCTACATTTTGCTGAAATACCCATTGAAATTGACCAATTAATTCTAAATATATACTCAGTTGAAGGGTGCGAAAAATAGAAACAACAGACATTTCTTCTTCTCCTTTGTTTGCGATATGTCAAAATCATATTTGCTACTTCCGACTCATTTTTGCTTGATCACGTTCACATATGATTTTTTCAATTTGTTCTCGAACAATAGACTAGGACTAGGAAGAACATCATTATATAATTTTCCATGCACAAAAGTACGCATATTACAGTAGATATAAGCTTTATAACTGAGGCCATAGAAACATCTAATGATTTTAAGCCTTTAATTGGTAATTTTTTTCCCCAAATTGTTAAAATTCACTTATGTGAATATCATTACTCATGCACATTGATATTAATAACAATCCAGGCCGACAGGCCAAAGCAAATTAACTCTTGATGTGTATTTTCTTGTGATTTGAAAATATCCGTGTGTGTTCAAGTAAATTTTTAAATGTATCCCTCCCCTCTTTCCCCTACAATGATCCGTCCTTCCCATCTTCCCCCTTTTCCTCTCCAGGCTGACACTCTTGTCCTCCAGATTATCTAACTAATTGCCTGACTGGTTTTCACTCTGTCCCATCATCGTCTTAATGTGATTGAGGATGCAAGAAAGATACCATTGGGGATCTCCTTGTGGTGACGGATAGCATGGGTATTGTTAATGCCATTCTGCGTTTATATTTGAGACCTGTGATTCATTATGGAACAGTAAAGCTTTTATAGGCAGCACTAAGGGGCAGGTGGTTATTGTGATTATCAACCTGTTAGACTTATTATGATTTAGTTTAATTGACTAGAAATATGGAGCAATAGAACTATATTAATAAGTTGCTATTTTAATTATAACTGTTGTCTGGTGGTTGAGTCCTTAAAACACTTAACGGCATAAGGATGGGGGTGGGCTCCTAGGGGCCCATTCTTTGTTTTTGTCGGCCACTTTTTAAACGCTGCAATATATTGGTTTATGATTTTTGTATTTGTCTAACTTTTAGTTGCACTTGCATTGGCATCAGCCCTGTTTGGAAGTCTTTTGGACAAGTTTTCAGCCTTTCAGCCCCCAGTAATTTTTACGATTTTTCCACTCCTAGGACCGCCCCTGACAATTTGTGACAGTTGCTGCCAGACTGCTCGCTGATTGGTCGCCGATTGTTGATGCCAAGAAAAGTAACAGTCACAGTCCAAAATCGGCTACAGTCTTGTTCAAACTTGCAAAATTTACCTTTTATATTCGACCAGGGATATAAGTTTTGTCTATTTTTCCCACCTTCAACAAGACAATAGAGGCTGATCCCTAGCATAGGCCAGACAGCTCAATAAAAAACAAGTCCAAGCATGTTTAAATCGGTGACGCTCCTTCATGTTTCCCCGATCATTTGCAGACCTTAACACAACATGCATCACAAGTTGTGTCATGGGTGTGTCAATACTGCAAGTCAGCGACTTATCTTTTGTATTCGCTGAGAGTAGTCTCCGATTTAACATGTCCAATGGCTGCATCTTCTCTTCCCGCTTGAAGCAATTGCCGACCACTGTTCCAACTGCAACACAACCACTCATGAATGTGTGCAACTCATTGGCTACCGCCATGTGTCCAAGCTGACCTTCCCGATGCAAAAGACCCCCACAATTTTTTTAGCTGCGAGAAAAAAAATTGTGGTGGAATTTTTAAATTTGCCCACATGCTCACCCGACAACCAAGACCTGCAGAAGACTGTCACAGGACATCCCAGCCCTTTTCAAAAACTATGCATTACAAAGGCAATTCCCCGATTTTTGAAAAATGGCCAATCGCACCAGTCTTGAGCAGTGTGATGGTTTTCCTAGCAAAAAAATTGGTTGTGTGACTGAGCCTTAGCAGATAGTGTTGCTTGTATAGTATTTTTCACTTTATTGATCTAGGTATTTTTTTGCTCTTTTTATTGCATATTTCGTTTTTGAAATTGTATTCTCTTACCTACATAGACCCTAAAGATAACCAAATATTTATGTGTTTTACGTCTGGTGTACAAATATCGGTGAAAATTAAAGTATTGCAAAAAATCCCCTTTTATTCTTGCATAGGGCAAAAATGTGACCATTTGCGAAAGTACAATTGTGGTACAAACTTCGTCGAAAAAGCTTAGGGCTATTTTTCCAATTTTCTTTTTTTTTCATGCCAGGACTTTTTGGGGTCACTTTTCTTTTGGGGGGGGCCTTATTCAGTCTTAGCGCCTTCTAAGGGTTAGGGATACCTATACTCCCCTTTTTGGCTACAGAATGCGAAATCTGATTTTTGATGATTTTTGTTTTAAATTCCTGATTCAGCAAATCACTGAAAAAGTGCCTGTCACCAACTGCATTTTAAACTTTTTTCCTAGTGGTGTAGTGGCGTAACAGGCGGGGGGTGTTGGGGAAGGGGTGGGGATTTTTTTTATTTTTTTTATTACATATAAAATCATGTTAAAAATCAGCCGTTTTATAGCCCTCTGATCGGGAAAATTGGCCTTTTGACCCCCCTGAAAGGGAAATTTCCCAACACGGGAAATTTGCTCCTCAGAGCGGGCAGGCCCCGTTACGCCACTGCTTGGTGTCATTTCTAATACTTCGTCCTATTCCATCCATATGAAAATCAAATATCAAGTTGAATATTAAAGTTTGGTGACCCGATCAACAACTTTGTCATCTCTCAAATTAATTTCAGATAGGCATCTAGGACCATGTGAGTGTGACAGAAGAAAGCGTACATTACGTAACGTGCGTACAAGTACGAATACTTACCATTACGTACATACGGCATCAATTTCCCACAATGCAATGCCAAGTTTTTTAAAGAAGTACATTAGGTTTTATAAAACATTTCATCACCCCGTGACAATGTACTTTTGAAGTTCTGAATTTGTGGCGTCTGCACTTTAAAGAGTTAAAAGGTTTATCACAAAATGTTATGTTGCAGATTTTTTGGATATCTTTTTATAAGAAAAAACTTAAAAAAAAAAAAAAAAAAACTTGACATTTTTTTTTCAATGGATGACGGATGAAATCAAAAGTTTTGACATAGAAGTTGTTTATCATTGTTGTTTGGCATTAGTTTTGAAATTTTTTTTATCCTTTCTTCGTGACTCAAACCTAACTGAGAATCCCCATAGGATTTTGTGAAATTCTTTTGTATTTCTTTCTTTATAATTTGGTGACGTATGCACGTACTTGCACGTACAATTACTCTATCTTCTGCACTGGTAGAAATTAAAGTGGCAAATCTTGGATTTTTTCTGTATTTTGATATCTGATATGATTAAAAACTAACATGGAATTCTTTCTTTTCTTCTTTTCATGTTTCTCTGATGAATTTGAATGATCTTTCAGGTAAGTTGTCATTAATAAGTGTCAATTGTTGGACCTCACAACATGCGGGAAGGCCTACTGATCATCAGGTGGATTTTGCCTGGATGATGGTTTTAATCCTTTTATAACAAGAAAAAAAAAAAAAAAAAAAAAAATAAAACAATCAATCAATCAATGGTGATTTAAAAATTATCTCTATTGCATTAAACATTAAATCATATCAGATTTGGCTTTAAAATCTATGTGAGTTGAATCTAACGCAAATAGGATTTTGATTGCTTTGATTTTCAATCTATTGATTGTTCCTAACTACAATCCTAAAGCATTAACTTTTAAATCCCTAAATTATATCGGTACATCTGTTAATGTGGTATCTAAACATTAATAATTAATCCACTCTACAAGACTAAACCGAATAGTCTTGAAAAAACCCTTGTCTAAGTGGATTGTGATAAAGTTTGTGCACTGTATCAGGGGCGGATCCAGGATTTGAAAAACGTCAAAATTAACCGGGGGGCTGAAAGGCTAAACTTTGTTTCCAAATGTTTGCTGATTTTGAAGATTTTGTCAGAATTACCGGGAGTCGGCTCCCCCCTCTCCGCCCCTCCCTATCCCGCCGGTATAACTTTTTTGGATCAGGTTATAAAGATTTATTAGAAAAGCTCATTAGCATATGTTTCAATAAAATGTACTGATTAAGCACAGTCCTGGGGCCATCTTGTTAGGTTCAGTCAACCCTTGGATGCAAATGATTATGAAAGGTCATTTTGAGGTCATCAGGGGTCATCCAAGATACTTCAAAATTCAGAAAACTGTTTCATATTCTGTAGTTAGAAAAAAAAAAAAACAAATTTAGTATGATATCCACGATAGGAACTCGATGGATACTTTACTGGAACATTTGGCCATAAAGTTTTTTTTTAGAGTTGGTGTGGACTGGTGTGTTCGTCTTATTCAGTAGGTTGAGCGTGCTGGGTTGGTGGTGGGTGGGTGCGTGGAAATCCCGTGGGTGGGTGGGTAGTGCGGGCGTGAGTGGTTGCGGGGTGAGGTTGTTGCGTGGGTGTTTGGGTTCGTTCGTAGTGGGTGCGTGAGTGCGTGCGATGGGTGGGTTGCGTGCGTGGCTTGCCGTGAGTGGGGTGCGTGGCGTGGGGCGTTGCGTGAGTGCGTGCAGTGCTTGCGTGTTTCAGTGCATTGCGTGTCTTGCTTTGGTGCTTGTTTGCTTGGTTGCTTGCGTTGGTGCGTGCGGGTTTGCGTGGCGTGCGTGCGGTGTCGTGCGTGAGTTGGGTGAGTCAGTGCGTGCTGAGTGAGGTTTTTGTGTGCGTGGCGTTGTTTGGTCTTGGTGCAGTGCGTGCGTGCGTGGGGGTGCGTTCGTGTGTGCTTTCTTGATGTTCTTGGGGTTGGTGCGTTGCGTGGGGTGGGCGGTGCGGCCGTGCTGCGGTGGGTGCCGTGGGTGGGTGCGTGCGTGGGTGCGGGCGTATCGTGGTTCGCTGGTGCGTAGCAGTGGTGCTTTCGGGGTTGTGTGCGTGGCTTGGGTGCGTGCGTGCGTGTGGTGTTGCGTGGGGCGTGCCGTGGGTGCCGTGCGTGGGTCGTGCGTGGGTTCGTGTGCGTGGGTTCTTGCGTGGGTGCGTGCGTGTTTGCGTGTCGTGTGCGTCAGTATGTTGGCGTGCGTTTTTTCGATGCTTTGTGTGCTTTCTTGGGTGCGTGCGTGGGTGCGTGCTTTGGGTTGCGGCCGTGGGTGTGCAGTGGGTGGTTCTGCGTGGGTGTGTGTGGTGGGTGCGTTCGTGCGTGCCGTGGGGTGGGTGCGTGCGTGGTGCGTGCGTGCTTGGTGCGTGGGTGTATTGCCTGCGTGTGTCGCGTGCGTGCTGCTTGGGTGGGTCGGGGGCGTGGTTTCGTGCGTGGGTGGTGCGTGGTGGGTGGTTGGTGAGTGGTGCGCTGCGTGGTTGCGATGCGTGGGTGCGGTGCGTGGGTGCGTTCGTGGTGCGTGCGTGGGTGCGTGCTTGGGATGCGTGCTTTTGTCGTGCGTGTGTGCTGCCGTGGGTGCGTTCCGTGGGTCTTGCGTGGTGCTTGGGTGGCGTGCGGTTGGCATGTGAGGTTTTTTTATTGTTTGCGTGCTTGGTTGTGGCGTTCTTCGTGGGTGCGTGCTTGTTTGTGGGTGGGGTGTGTTGGTGAGGGGGGGTGGGTGGGGTGGGTGGGTGATGAGATTCAAATTGCAAAGAATATGGTTACACAACGATGGCTTAAAGCTAGCAGCACATTTTTTGAAGAGTGCGCCCAATTCAATTTTCAAAATTAGAGATTTTTGCACAGTTGTTGTTGGTAATTATCTAGTAACTGCCTGGTGAATGTTTGCTCCAAATGCAGTCTTTTGTCCATAAAAGAAGCAATTTGTAATTAGAAGTTGGGGATCCCAATTTCAATTTAAGGGCGGAACTGTGACCTCCAAATTTCTGTCGTCAATTGTAAATTGGCACCATGTGCACAAATGATCTCCAACCTTGACTTGCCTGAACCAACGGAACAACTATACTGGTATGAGCGTAGACACCTGGCACATTTCCTGACTATATTCTATGGGGAAGGACCTTTTCACAGCCACTAATTTTTATCGGTATAGTTCTAACGATCTTAATACATCCGCTAATTACAAAATCCTTCATTTTGGCGATACTCGACATTTTCAACCCTACACCATTTTACAGTATAGTTTTACTAGTACTAGCCTTTTACCAATGCAAGTGTGAAAATCTCAAAAGTTTCTGGAAAATTAGGGGCACACTCAAACAAAATTCTGTGGTTTTTTTTTGCTTAAAACATGCTTCTTTTACCATCCCACGTGATACACATAATGAGACATTCAAATATTCAAACAAGATGTATAAGTCATGAGAAATCAAGACTTTATACCAGTATACCACTCAAAAGCAGTCTTCAAGTGTCTAGAGATAGAAAAGAAAACCAAGGGTCATATTAACAAGGACATTTTGTGTGTGGTCAAGCAGCAACGGAAATGGTATAAGTAAGCTTGCCAGCTTGGCAGCATATTCCTCCTGCAATTACACCAGATGAAAATTGTGAGTTGGTTTTCTTAATGTCGGCAGACTGGTAGTACAAAGTATTGAGTTATCCACACTAAAAGGAGTTATGGAACATCATTCTAAATGGAGATTTGATAAAATATATATTGTAGGCCTGGGAAACCGCTTTGATATGTTGACACTTCAAAGTATGCCGTTTTTTGTATAAGAGAAAGGTTTTTTTTCCTTCAAGGTCACCCCATGGTAGTAAAAAAAGTAAAGAAAATGAAAGAAAAACACATAATCTTATAGTTTGTCATCATGCAAATTCAAGGTAGCCTTGTTCAAGGCTGTCTTCTAAGAACCGACAAACTTCTATTTTTTAATATTGACATTTATTCTCAATTACTTTGTAACATTGTTTTGCAGTTTGAAAATCAGTGCTTTAAGCATTGAAGGGCTAACCTGTCTAGAGAAAGATTCAATAAAAAATAAATTGGTATACTCCTTTGTGTCCTGTTTGTGGGTCCCCTGGATCTAGGATCCTACTATCTGGGGTATAAAACCATAATACCTATTGTGGTCAGGAAGAGTGGTGCAGTGGCTATGCTACTCAGGCTCTGCTGAGTGGAATTATTGAACTTGCTATTGAAGCTGCAAGCATGGAACATAGGCCTGTTGATTAGAGCCATCAAATATGTCTTAGATAAAATTTGATTTTTTGGCCATTGTATTGCTATTCTTTCTTTTCCTTTCTTTAGTTTTAGGGAGGTGAAATGCCTCCACTCTTGCATCTTTCTGGCTGAAGTATGATCTGTGACATTATTTGTATCAGATGTGTGAACCAGTGAATGAGTGGGATAGCACCTTGAACAAGGCTAGCAATTCAAGTCACTGTAAAGGCATATTAAAAGCACTGTTACTACGTTCTTTTTTCCTCCGTTCGGGCCTCCAGTAATGTGATAGTTCTATAATGTGAAACCAATTACGAGCTGGAATTACCACGTATACTAATGGCAAATGTTTTTTACTATCAATTCCCTCATTTATTGGCAGATTGCATAGCAAAAATCGGCTTAAAGGTGCCGTTCTGCTATTTTGGCAAGATTGCATAGCAAAAAATCTTGCTCAAGGTGCTCGTTCTGATATTTTTGGCAAGATTGCATAGCAAAAATCTGGCTTAAAGGTTCTCGTTCTGATATTTTGGCAAGATTTCATAGCAAAAAAAATCTGGGCTTAAAAGGTGCTCTTTCTGATATTTTTGGCAAGATTGCATAGCAAAAAATCTGCTTAAAAGGTGCTCGTTCTGATATTTTTTGGCAAGATTGTGGTAGCAAAAAGCTGGCTTAAAGGTGCTCGTTCTGATATTTTTGGCAAGATTGCATACCACAAAATCTGACCTTAAAGGGATGCTTCGGTTCTGATAATTTTTGGCAAGATTTGTAGCAAAAACTGGCTAATAAGTTTCTCGTTCTGATAGTTTTGGCAAGATTGTGTAGCAAAAAATCTGACTTAAAGTGACATCGTTCTGATATTTTGGCAAGTATTGCATATCAAAAATCTGTGCTTCAAGTTGCTCGTTTTTATGATTTTTGGCAAGATTGCATAGCAAAAAATCGCTTAAAAGGTGCTCGTTCTGATATTTTTGGCAAGATTGCGTAGCAAAAATCTGATTTTTTTGTCTATCGTGTTATGTACTTGATAAGAGAGCTTAACAATTGTATACACTGGCCACCAAGTATCATGGGAAGCAAATTTGTGGTTTTGATGCTAGATGCGATAATGCATAGTGCAATGCCCTATTCACTACCGTGCTAATATTGATAGTTAACCATTAAAGCGATGGTTTTTCCATCGAAGATGATATAAAATCGGAGTGGATAAAAGCCACAACATTGCAAGTTACCCAGTTGGGTGGTTGTCTCATGTAGCAGTACAAAGTCCTCTGGTTCCCATTATTTTAAAAGTTAAGGACATGGTGTATGCCTTTACATTTCCTAAGCAGCTGGAAACAAAACTTTTGATTGGATGACAGCCCACCCATCACAGTGGATAAGTTCTCAGTTCATTGACACGTAATGGATGATCTGACCCATGATCTTGAGAGTACCATTATGTGTACAATGCTCAGATAACACAAGCGTTGATTTAAAACCTGTTTAAATTTGTAATCTCGGTGCAATGGGCTGTGGTTAAAATATTTGATTGATAAACTATCCACAATGTTCCACATTAGTGAACAATCATAACAAGGGATTTGCTGGCTATATGGAAGTCCGTGTGACAACTGCAGTTGATTGAAATACTTGTTCACTTACTCTTTTACCAAAAAATAACCCATCTCAGACTGTATAAATATAAAATGACATACTAACACTTTCAGGAGATATTTTGTGAATAAATGATGAACAGGGGACAGGTTTATTTCTTGGAAATTGGGGCAAATTGGCCAAAGTACAGTGTGAAATTTTCCAAAAATGGGGTCTTTGAGTATTTACACTAACATATTAAGTGCCAACATCCTCACTAAGCGATGGTTGTCTTTTTAAAAGACTATTCTTGTTTGTTTATATCTTGGGAATGGAATGTATTTGAAAGCTGAAATTTCAGGAAGACAATGAGAAAAACACAGCCTTTCATCTGGTATCAAATTTGATACGCATTTTTGTACACAAGCATGATATTCATAATACAAGTGCCTGAGAGTTGTGTGGTACCCCCATAAGCCTGATTTTTGTATGTGTTTGAGTACAAGCCTGCATGTGTGTGTGTGTGTGTGGACTTATTATTAATCAGAATCAGCACACACAAATAAGATGTCTTAGATAAACATCTTTGAATTGTGCTAATGAAATAGGCTTTGCTTACTTAATAATAACCTACAGGCATACACAACAAATAAGACGACGTTTTATGCAAATTAACCGGCTTTGTTTACTGAATATTAACTAAGAGGGTATATACCAGTATACCCATTCGCCTTTAAAATGTTTACAAGTTGAAAGTCAAAACAAAGGGTCAACCTGAATAAGGATGCAAAGCAAAAGTGGGAGAAGATTTAATGGATCTGATATTTGCGTGGTATGGTGTAAGTTAGGATTCGTAATAAGAGGAAATGGGAAAATAAGCACAAGGAGTCTTCTTGGTTATATTAAATACAACATTTTATCTGTTAGTTCAGTAGCTTCAGTTTTGTACCCTGTGGCATAGCCATAGACTAGTTATGTATATGGTTCATATCATGCAATGAGATTAATAATGTACAAGAAAGCTAAATAATGGAGAAATTTAGTGTTATGGTTAGTACTGATGTTTCTAACTGTGGTTTAGTAATTCAGGGTTATGGATAAAGGGCCATTACAAGATTTTATGGGAAGGGAATAGGTATCCTAACACACCCTACAAGTGATAAGACCAGAAGCAGCCTAATAAAGACAAAATCATATTTTTTTTAGTCATTACTGTCCATACGGACACATAATTGAATGGAGATTCATGTCTTTGAACACTGCTATTGTCTTCCTTTTCTGTAATTTTTTTCAGTTGAAAAAAAAAAACTTTAATGAGAATTCTATAGATGAGGTGACATGTGACGTCAACGCCGGGCAACGAACAAAACGCTGCCTGGCAGTATGCGTGAGCACCTGCAGGGCTTGTGCTTTTAAAATTTGTGCTCAATCAGGCGTGATAAGGCTATTGAATGCTGTAACTGTATGGGCATATGCTTCGCACCTCTAACATGTTGGTAGACCAGGTGCTAACATGTGTTTGTAAACATTGATGTCACCTCATCTATAGACTTAGCCTTCACTTTTAAGCTATTCCTGCAAATTTCAAATACTCTTTGCAGAGAGAGCAATGGTGAGAGCAATGTGTGGTGTGAAATTGATGGATAGGAAGAAGATTGATAGGAAGAAGATTGAGGATTTGCTGGCGAATGTTGGTTTGGAAGAGGCGATGAACCTGTTGGTGAAGGCGAATAGTTCAAGGTGGGAGGTTCAAGGAGGGGACGTCCAAAAAAGAAATGGAATAAAATTTTTAAAAAAGGGGCTTTGTGAGAGCATGAAGTTTTGTCTTTATGTTTAGGAGTACGGTTGGTGTCTTATCGGCTGCGTCTGTCCTCCGGGGTGTTGTGTTGGGGAGAGCTGCTAGGTGCCCCCTAGCGGTTCTTCCTCTGGGCCGAATTTCTGGCCTCCTTACTGTAGGAGGAGAGGTAGGAGGTTGGGTTGAGGATTGGTTGTGTATGCATTGAATCTGTGACGTTGATGAATGGTAAGGGCGATTGCTACGAATGTGCGTGTAATCCGGCCACCCCCCGTTTTACGGGGGAACAAAAACCGGCTTTAAAAACTTTGGTTTTACTACTACTACTACTTTTTGAGTGGATCCTGATGATATGTTTTTTAAGAAAAACTGAATTAGACAAAAATTATTCTTAAACATAATCTTGGTCATAAGTCCCTGGCCACTTGTTTAAGTACTGGCAGCTTTTGCAAGGGATATAAGGCTTGAAGAACATTGTCACTATAAACTTTCCCCCTCCCGTGTCCGTGTTGAAAATAATATGCAGTGGGTGATTGCCCAAGTGAATCAATCTTAATCCAACCAGATTGAGGTTGCCGGAATCAAATCTCCTTGCAGAGTGTTCCAACAATTTTTGAAACGATTTGTATGAGGTAAAAACCGATTGCTATGATCACCTCTGGTTCGATCTTGAATGTTCCTTTTGGGCATTCCTCCAAAAAAAGTTAACATTGTCATGTTTACAACTACCCTTCCAAGTTTCCTGCAAAGATAATTTTTAAAACAATATTTCCAACTCAAACAACCAAGTTGCATAAATAAACTACTGAACAACATTTTTGCACCATTTAACTGCTTTTCATTTATAATATTGAATAGAATAAAGAATTTTTGATTGACTTTGTGTCTCACAACGTGATCAAAAGGGAAAAAATGGTATTTTCTTATGAGAAAAAAAAAAACACTGCTACTAACTGTCTCAGTAATGTTATATTTCATGTCCAAGCCAGTTTGTGTAACTAATACCTTTATACCCAACATGTTTTTGTGGTCCCATCATCTGCAAGAATTGCAGAATGCACATAGGGAATACTCTGCCATATGTCTGTATTTTTAGCTGTGTGTGGTGTGTGTGTGTGGTGTGGTCCTGTGGTCAAAATGTTAGTTAGATTTTTAAACAAAGTTGTTTAAATTCCGGTTTGTCCCCGTTTAAATGAAGGGTGGCCATAAATCAACCTCGCTCAGCGATACGCTGTGTGAGGATTTATGGAGCAAAGTAATTGGACCACGGATTCCTTCCTGACGTCAAAATCCACAGTTTTTCAAAAAAGGCTGTGGGCCTAGCCTTTGGGGCAACCACGCCCACACCAAGGCAGCAATGTGAGCTGGATGGCCGCCATTAGGCTCTCCAGAGCCGACAACCTTGTAGGTAGATCTTTCTTTTTTCATTCTACCAGGGTAAACCAGATACCCTCCTCATCTAAATCCTGCGTGTGTGACGTGTTTAGCCGCCGCCGACAACTCGGCCCGGGGACAGGTAAATACTGGTGACCAGGGTACAGTGCAGCCCTCAAAGGAAATGAACCTGACCAAAACTGTTGTAACCCTTATATATTGCATGCCTTATGAATGCGTAAGGGCTAAGAATTATGTAACTGGTGGAAATAATTCGGGTGTGGTGACATACTTGGTGACCTCATGTGACCTTTTGGCCGGTCAAAAAAATGTGAACCCCCCTTAAATATATTGCTGCCGTATGAGTTCCGTAAGGGCTTCGATTATGTAACTTGGTGAAAAGGAGGGGGTGAGTGATAGGTTTTGGTGACCTCAAGTACCTTTGGCCCCATTTCACCAACCACGACCACAAGGTCAACCCCAAAGGTCACTTGAATAGTAGTTGGTTGAAAAGGCAGTCCCCACTTTGTATTCTATATAAGCAGGGGACACAATAATTCTAAGAAGCCTATTTTTAGCCAGGGAAAGAACTATAGTTTACTAGACAGTGACATAAATATACGAAAGACATTCGCTGGTATCAAGGTCCCTATTCCACAGAAAATCAGGCAAAAGTAATCTACTGAGGTATAAGATTCATGTCTAAGCATCTGAGACAAGGGAATCATATCGCTCCATACTTGGGACGTTATTTTTACAAGATAAATGAAACCTAACAACTTTCCGATTTGGCAAATTATTTACACTTCGTTCATTGTTCAGTAGATGTTTTGTGTTTATTAATTGTATATCTTTGGCCTTACCGGTATGGTGTACTAGCAAGTTAAAGGGTGAATGAAGTCGTGAAAAAATTGAAATGAGCCTACTGTGAGCTACTGTGCCAATGAGCCAATCATTCCAATGTGACTTAATTTTATAAGTATTGTGGATTTGTAAGTAACTAAATAAAGACAAATTATCCAAACACCATCACCACAAAAAAATTATACTGTTTTTTTTTCATTGATCTGTTCATAATCCACTCATAATGTCCCTTTGACAGCTTCCTTCTTACTTGCGTTTTTGTTTGTAGAATAAATAATGCATCTTGAAAAGCCCTATTCAACACTATTAATATTGATGGTACTAACCAAAATACGTTTTTTTTTTTTTTTTTTATATCTTGGAGATGAAATGGATTTGAGGTCGCAATTTCAGGACGACAGATGAGAAAACTATGGCCCTTTCATCTGATAGCACAATCGATACTACTTTTCTTATATCCCCGGTAAACCAGGGAGGGTCCCCAACGACACATTGGAACATGCACCTTTGAAGGCAACTATCCTGGATTTGGCTGGCAATCCACCGCAATTGCAAACCGTCACAACATCAAAACACAGTCCAGATATTTTAGTCCATTAACTGTCCGTAAGGACACTTGGCTACACCATGTCATTGAAATGAGGGATTCGCATCTTAAACACGAACAATAGAGGGGGGGGGGTCTTCTTTTTCTTTGTTTTTTGGGTTTGGTCATTTTTTTCAGTTCGAAAAAAAATTTATTTAAGAATTTCTAATTAAGACTTTATCTTCAATTTTAAAGCTATTCCTACAATTTTAAATATTTTTTTACACTTTTTCTTCCTTTCTCCCCCCTCCCAGCTAGAGAAATATAACAAAAAAGGAAGAGGGACATTAGGGCGGAATTGGGGGAAGAAGGATCTAAGCTATTTTCTGAGCTGCCGGTGGGTGCGTGGTAGAGAATGCGCACCGGGAGAGGATGAAGAGGAAGATGCGAGAACATTTTGGGAGAACAAAAGAAATCTAAACACCTATCTAGCAGTGCTCCGCAGACAAGTGTCCCCGGAGTGCGTCCTGAGTCCACTGCCCATCCTCTCCGGAGCGGTAGTGTGTCGGGCCGGGTCCGGCCTCGGCGCGATTGTGTCCCTCCCTTCTCTCTGGAAAAAGATAATCTTGCCCAGAAGGACCCATTGCGTGCCGTATCAACCTGCCTCTTCCGTCTCCTACATCCCCAAGACTGGGAGGTGAACTCCCCTAATGTGGAGGGGAGGTTCGTCGCTGTGTTGATAGGGCAAAGGTGGGGGACGAAAGTTGGGCTCGGTAGAGGGGGGGACCACTGGTCCTCAGAGAAGCAGCCGGTTGGTCCGCGGTGAATCCACCTTCCCGGGGGTGGGTCGAGCCGGTGTTCCCTAGAGAATCCCTGTCCCCCCGGGCGTAGAGTCAGGCCAAAGCAAGCCGAGGGGGGTGGGGTGGGGAATTGCTCAGGAAATGAAGATAAAGAAGGCACAGGGCCAGGGGGCCGGATGGCAGCGTATGAATCTGGGATTTGTGGCAGCCCCGGATATGCACTGGGGAGTGCTCTTGTTCGGGGTGGAGTTAGATTGGCCAGATTAACGGGAACCAACCCCATCAATCGAGGACCCGCGAGAAAGTTGACGGGGATGCCGTGTCGAGAACGAGCCCATTGCTCCGGACCTGATGGGTGTGGCGTGCGCGGAGGGGAAGCCCCGGTACTCTGAGGGCGCCCGCCTAACCGCCGATACCTCGATCGCCTCGCGCCAGGGGTCGCTGCCCTACAACCCCCCTCGGGGGCTGAATCCATGAGGGAGTAACCCCTATCAGTTATTTGGGTCGGGAGTATGAGCGTGGAAGGGGTGAAGGGTGAGGGAGAAGGAAGAGGTGACGGTGGGGGTTAGACTGGCCCGCCTGCTGATTCCCGCGCCTAGCGAACGTCCCACCGCGGTTGAGGAGAAACTGCCCTCACGCAGAGTCCCTCCCCTCCCAGGGGCCCCGAGTGCTGAAGAGAGGGCTGAAGAAAGACGGGAGAGACCAAGACCGGTCGTCACCTCACTGCCCCGGCCGTCGGACGACGGGACTGGAGGAGGGGGCGAGTTTATTCATGGCCGCTCGAAGCCCTCGGGGGTAGCTGGCCGGGGGCTCCCCGCTTCGTCCTGAGAGATCGCTGCGGAGGCGGGGTAAAGTTGGGTTGTTGTTAGATTGAAAGAGTAGACCGGGGGGGGGAAGGGGCCAAGACGCGCCAGAAGCCCGGCGTGTCGTCGGTATGGTCCGCGGGCCACCGTGCGGTAAAAGGGCCTGCGGCCGGTGGGGCGCGAGGGGCATTAAGAATATAAGGGTGCAGGGCCTAGCCTCAGCGGGGGCGACCGCCCCCTGGGGAAGCGGTAAACTCGCGACCCCGGTGGCAAGGGCCCAAGGCGGGCCTCCCTCACCTCGGGGTGGTCTTTCATCTGGGCCCCTATTCATGGTCATAAGCACACTTTATTGTAACAACCACAATGAATATCAATTTTTTTTTGGGTCAAAATTGAAAATTCCCCATTTTTATAGGTTCAAGATGGGTATAAACCCATCCCATAAATGCATTGCAATGCACATATACTGTATTATACAAAAAACCTTTCTTCTTTCTTCTCGAGCTTTTAAAAAGTTCGTCCCAATGGCCCTCGCTACACGAATTAATTTTATTTCCCCCCAGACGATTGTCTTGTGGCGTTCGTCGATAAACGGGTGCTTCGCCGTAGTTAGACTAATCGTGTTTTTTCGTGGGGTTGTTAGTTGGTTTTTCTGAAAGGCCTATTTTCTCTTTGAGGGGGTCGCGCGTCGAGGAGGTGGCGGTGTAGGGATTTCGCGAAGGACAGAACGAGTGCTGTCCTGGTCGGTGAAGGGGAGTGGGGATCTTGGGCGGATAGAAGGGGAGGAAGTATAAGAGAAGGTTGCGGTACGGGGAGAGGGGAAGAGGTGGAAGGGAGAACGAAAAGGGGGTTGGGGTAGGAGGTAAGATGAGGTCCGTAAGGTTGGGGAATTAGAGGAAGGGAAGGTTGGATAAAAAAGGTGAAGAAAAGACTGTTCGTTAGAAAGGGATGGCTTATATGGGAATGGTGGCGGAATAAAGAGATAGGGCGGTCAAGAAACTGGGAGTGTTGGTTAAAATATGACTCCCCTGGAGTGGAGCTGAGAGATAAAGAGATTCTGTTTATTTAGTGAGGATCATGGCGCGGCTAACGTCGCTGGGGAGTTAACGTATAGTAGAATGAAAAAGTAAGCTCCTTTTGTCGTATAACGGGGTAAGTGTTGCGGAATTTCCGCGGCATCGGGTGGAGTAGGCTTCGGGTGTAACGGTTTTAGGGAAAGACTAGTTTTCTAAGGTCGCCCGTGCAGGGCAGCCTCTGGCCTCCGATACGGAAACTGCATCGGAGTGAGTGCATGGTGATGGAAATGTGGGCTGAATGTTCATGTTATTTCGCTTGATGCTGCTGTTGGGGTGTTGTTCGGCCCTGACGGGCAGGGGTCGGGTGTTTCAATTTTTCTGTCTTGTTGCTGGTCCCTACATGGTCCATGCCCCCTTTGCTCTCCCGATTTCCACCCCTCCGAGTGTTTCCCTGCGTCCGATTCCTATCTCTTCCCGTCATTTCCTGCGGTGCGGTTTTCGTGTACGTTGGGTATCCGCTCCGCCATCGCTTGGGTTAGTAATCCTTTTTGGATTCACGGCGGGCAAGGGCGGGTCGGGGTGTCAGTTAAATTTTTATACGTTCGGCTTTTTTCTTCTTAGGACGTTTCCCCAAGAGAAGTACATTTGCCCCCATTGGGTAGCCACCAGGTTGCATCCTCTTTGCGCGGCTTGTTTTATGGGGTGAACTAGGATAGTGATGATGGATAAGCGGAGGGGGTTTTCGGGCATTGGGATGTAGACGTTTTATTTGGTGGTCGAAGGGTCTGGGTTTGGGCAGTAGTAGTTGAGTGGGCGTCTCACGACCCCGGGAAGGCCTAGAGGAATTTTCCTATAGTATGGTGGAACAGTGGACCTATGGCGGTACAGGCAGGGAGACACATTAGTGGGTGGGTGCAGTTCCCGTGCGCCCCTTGGCGGGACAGTCTTAGGGTGATGGTTATTAGCTCTGGGGGGTACGGGTGGATGACAGGTGCTTGGGCGCATGTGAACCACGCTCGAGTCCCTGCCAGTGTGGCTGTAGTGTCGAAGGGTCGCGTTGTATTTACGGTCAGAAGGGGGGTGATGAGAAGTCCTTTTCGCAATGTAGTCCCTCAATCTCAGGAATGTAGACAGTAACGTGAACCCAGAATCTGGGGCGTACTCGCAGGGGGGAGGTCCTGTTGGAGTAGGCGCTGGGTGGACTCCGTGGAAATTACCACAGATGTTTTTTTATGTGGGGTAACCGGGTGATTAACGCGGATTTTTCGAGGAAGGCTGGGGGCAAGGGTCGCGTGTGCGATGCTGCGAATTGTGGGGCTTTCCCTGTCCGCTTGAAAAGTCAAGGACGGTCTAGAGGGTCCTCCTTCCTAATGTCTCACTGTCTTTCTTTTTGTTGTGTTGTGGTTTGTATGCGATGGTTATGGATCACCTTTCGTCCGGGCGACAGTCACAGGGGGGTTGGCCTTATCGGTAGAATGCCCGGTCGTCTTTAGTGAGCACATGTATTATAAATGAGGGTGGATTTGGAGTCTACGATTTTTATATTTTGCACATGGTGTTTAGTCTTCACGATCTGGCGTTTAGGGCAAGTCCGATGGTATGGGCACAGGAATTCGTTAAGTGTGTGTCTGGTGACTCGTATGTTAACGATTCATAAATAACTAACTTTTGCATCGCGATGAAATAAGAGAAGTGTGTCGGGGGGAGTCAAATGGGTAATTTCCAGTTATCAGTAATAGGTTTAGTGAGTTTAGGGTGATTTGGATATTAACTGTTGATAGGTGTGTTTATTCTTTTGTTCGGGGGGGTTGAAGGGGTGTGGGGGAGTAATTAGTTCTATGATGCGAAAGTTTTGAGGTAGGATATATTGTCGTCGGGCCGTGACAGGTACAACAAGGTTCTCTGGGCCCTCGGGGGATGGGTTGGCTTGGGGTTTTTCGAGGGCGTTCCCCAATTGGGGTCTTGAGTCTGCAAGTTCACGAGCGATTTGTGGCGACAGAAAGTCAAGTAAAATTTGTCATGCAATGTAATTTTGTGATCATTCACCAAATACAAGCTAAAAAGGTTTTCATAATGTTTCAATTAAATAATTATAACTTTTTCACAAATTAATTTTTTCATCACGATATTTCATGACTTAAAATTTCCGTTTTTTTTAAAATCCTGACAAATTAATGAATGGACGAAATAGGTCGTTAATTTTTCATTTCAAATGCATTACAAATTACATGACCCCATTAAATGAAACAAATAATGCATTAATAATTTGGTTCATTTTTTTTGATGGACATGACTACTTTAATAAACAAATTAATAAAATTTTGTTTTTTGATTTTGTAATTTTGATTAATAATCTCAACTTCAATTTGTAATGCACCTGGAATGACAAATTTATGACCATTTCGTCATTCATTAATTTGTCATGCATTTTTAAAAAGTGATTTTTATAAGTCTGCACAAAGATCTTTGATGATCAAAATTAATTTAACACCGCTTATAATTTAAAGGGAACATTATGAAAACATTTTGAAGCTTTATTTTTCTCTTCCTTGATGATCAAAAAATTAAATGCATGACAAATTTTTAAAATTGTCAAATAAGACCCTTCATGACAAACTAATGTTTCAGTGTGTGGTGGTGTGGGTTTGTGGTTCACTTTTACTTAACACTGAATCTTCAAAATCACGCTCTATAATACAAAAATCTAACAAAAATTGCAGCCCCCTGCGGTTCGGGGTTAAGAATTGGCCCGATGGTGTTTCCCTGCAATTCGTAAAAGATAGGCGACTAAATGGGGCCCCCTGCAGGTTCGGGTTTAGAATGGCCCGGTGTGCTCCCCTGAATGTCGTAAGGGCAAACTAAAAGGGCACACTCGTCTTGTGTATTTGAATTCAGAGGGGTTGTAATATAAATTTAGGATTATTAGTTTAATGTATATAGAGCCCCGGAGCTAGCAGACATTGTAACACATCTCAAGTACAAAAAGTTTGAGTGATTTAAATATGTGAGAGACTGACAGGGACCCCTGAAACGAATTCTTAGTGCCACAAATGATGCCTTAAGGAGAAGGGGGGCCAGAGTCAATGTTTGGTACATGGTCCCAATTTTTAAATTGAATCCAATCGTGCTGAAATTATACCATGTTTATTTGTCTAACCATAAGGGATTCAGGAAAGGATAGTTTTGTACTATGCCTACAACGTAAAGTTAAAAGTTATAGACTAAAAACAGAGCAGAACAAAGAATCAATAAAAAGGGTCATTTCAGGTTGTCCCATGGTCACATTTTTAAGTTGATCCATTTAGATAAAAAATATGCAAGTTTTTGGTGGAGCTTCATAGGATCAAAATCAGGAATATTTTGAAGTGTCTCAACTGCTTGCTTCTGCAAGTAGTTGGGAAAACCAAGGTCGAGCCCCATTGATGCAATGGTACGTTGACCTTCTGTGCCCCTACAAAGATCAGTAACTAAGCATTTTAGCCAGTTAACAACTATCCTATTTTAAATCCTATGAACTCCATCATATTTGCATCCCTGTACTCTGAAAGTGACCTTTTTATTGACTTTTTGGCTGTTTTTTTAGTTTATCACTTACATTGTAGATATTACAAACTAATCTTTCCCTGAATCCTTGCAATGTTAGACAGATAACATGGTATACTTTTCACACGATTGGATCAAATTTAAAAATTTTGACCCCTGTACAAATTTGGTCTTGGCCCCTCTCCTTCATGCACCATTTGCTGCACTTAAGCACGTTTCAGGGGGTTCCTGCCAGTCTGTCAACATATTCAATCATTTCAACAACCCTTTGTACTTGAGATGTGTTACAAATGTCTGCAGCTCCAGGGTTAATAGGAACTTTCCACTGTACTAATTATATTATTAAGATGTATTTAAAAGTGTTTACAATTACATAATGTTATCATTAATCCCAGGTTTGGGGTATATGCTCAAGTGATTTACTAGTTAAACATTTATCAATAACAGTGCGTAACATAGCGGGGGCAGCAGTTTCCCCCCCCCCCCCCCCCCCACCCCCCGACGACTTGGGTCCGGGAAAAAAATTGCAAAAATGAATGCAATCATCGCGTTTTTTTAATCCTCTGACTGGGAAAACTTGGCCTTTTGGACCCCCTAAAGAGTGAAAATTGCCCAAGACTTGGAAATTTGCCCCTCAGAGAGGGCATGCCCGTGTACTCCACTGATCAAATATACAATCCATTTATAAAAGACCATCTATTTAATCTGTATTTGCCTTAATGTATCAATTGTATTGATTATCTTGTTTTTTAAAGGGATCTCATGTTTGCTGGTTCTGATGTGATTGTTATTATTAGTATTATGGTAGTTGAAAGTTTTTGCTTTATACATGGATTGGGTGAATGAACTTTTGTCATCATGTTGATGTGTATCTTTGTATTATGCATGATAGTGTATCTGTGAAGCGTGTTTTTTTTTGTAGATGCATGGTTTTCTATGTGTAATTGTTTGCAATCAATTGGTTTTTATCTTGTTTTAACACACTGGATGGGTTGATGATCTGGTTCAATCATGTAATGTGTATCTATTTAAAATTTGGTAATTTGAATTGAAATGAAAGTTGAATATTGCGTCATTTTTTGATAGTGTTTAAAAAAAGGTTTTATCCCTTAATGACACGATATGAACAACAATTGTGTTGAGTGTCCATTAAATTTTATACTCACTAACAAAATTGCATGTGTCTTGTTGTTTGTAGGTGGGGGTGTGTGTTGTGTGGTTTGGTTTTCATTTTTTTTTTTGTCTTGGCCTGAACTTTTGTTCGGCAGATCTTAGTTTATCACTTTTCTGTCTGGTCTGTCTGTCCGTCTGTCATGCTGTCCCTGCTCTTTCCTGCCGTCCGTGTTCAAGTGCTTTTGTACGATTATATCTGGAGTTCCGTAAGGGCTACGATGATGTAAATTGGTGGAAAGAAGGGGTCCATGAGTTTCTCGACCTGATTTAGATGTTGGTCGTCAAAATAATGCAATTAATCATCTAATTTGCATAATTTCAAAAATTTTCCCGCAAGGTTGTGTACAAGTTTTCTGGAGTTCCCTAAGGCGTATAATGATGTAACGGGGTGGAAAGCGGAGCAGACTGGAGAGTTTTTCTCGAACTGATTAGATTTCGGGCTAATTTCGGGCAAATTTAACGTATGCAAATGAGCTAATTTATATCAAAACCAGCGTAATTGCTATAATTTTGAAACCGTAAATCAGAAATTACGGAAAAGCCTTCACCTGCATGAAAGCCCTATCATGGTTTTTTTTTGGCGCATCTTTTTTTGCAATTTCAAAGTGTGTGATATATACGGCTTATGTATGCAAATGAGCTAATTAAAATACCAAAAAAAAAAATGCATAAATTACTGTATCTCCTGAAACGGTACATCGTATGGGCAAAATTCCTTCACAACATGTAAAAAATACTATGCCATGCATCGTTGTTGGAATCATAATTGGGTCAAAGTGATGTTGGCCGATTAAAGGTGGCATTTTTTTGATAACAATTGATCTAATAAAATAATGGCGTAAAATTGCTATAAGGAAAAAAATCGCTGAAATGGTACTTTTCACTATGCAAATTCCTCGCTACAATGAGAGTACTATCCTTCCAATCTTTTTGTGTGAATCATAATTGCACGTCAAAGTGCATGTGGGCCGATTAAATGGGCATTTTTTTGATACAATTGGATCTATGAAATAGTCCGTAATTGCTATAAATTGGCCTGAAATGGTACATTGGATATTGCAAAATTCCTGTGCTACATGGAAGACTGGTGCCATACATCCTTTTGTGTAGAATCATAATTTGTGGCAAATGCCATGTGGGCCACTTAAAGGGGCATCTTTTGATAATTTAAAATTGCAACTAATGCCAAATGCCTTGTTCCATTTCAGCCAAATGTGCTCAGCAGGTTCAGTGTGAATACTACACTTTCAATGAAATTCAATGAGTTCATTTACTTACAATAAATTAAAGGTCAGCATTGTTTATTTGGAGTAATATGGCGGTGTGTGATTTGGTGGTGTAACAAAAACAAGAAGACTTATCAAAGCAAAAAACCGGGGGGGGGGGGGGTGGTTATATAATCACAGCAAAGGTTTTAACATCAATAGATACAGCTAAGCTAGATATCAAGTGCCAGTTTTTCATTGAAAATGTTTTTTTCTAGTGTCTGGTTTTGCACATTGGGTCAGTCTTTTTGGGTGCCAGCCTGTTTACATTTCTGGAAAATTTTATAGCTTTCCCGACCCCCCCGTATGGGCCCCAAATTTAAAATGTGGTCACATGATATTTTAAAAAACTATAGTGTTGCCCAAATTGATTAAATTTTCCATATTTTTAAGTAATACTAATTTAGTGAATTTTAAAGGGGATTTTTGCATGACTTTTTCAGTGATTAATATCTCAACAATGGAAAATGTGTGACCACAATGGGTGTGTCAAAAAAAGAGCAGGAATAAAGAAATACTATAAATGCAAACCAGGGAGTGCTACTCCTAACCTCTTGGTTATGCTCAGGTTGGGGACATTTCATTTCAAAGATAATATCTCCACAACGGAAAACTTTGGTGACCCCAGGGGGGTGTCCAAATGAATAGTGAGAGGGTATGAATCCTATAAAGATGCAACCCGGGGTGCTACGCTTAAACATCTCTTGTTTATGCTCCCTGTTGGGGACTGTTCTCAAGATTATATCTCCACAGTGAAAATGGTTGTGACCCCTAGGGGGTGTCAAATGAAGAGTGAGAGGTAAAGAATACTATAAAAACTCAAACCCGGGGTGGCTACTCCTAAACATCTCCTGGTTATGCTCATTTTGGGGACTTTCAAGATTAATATCGTCTATCTCCCAAGGGAAATGTTGTGACCCCAGGGTGGTGTCAAATGAAGAGGGGAGAGGTATAGAATGTAACTCTAAAGATGCAACCTGTGGTGCTCCTCCTTACATCCTTGGTTTTATGCTCATGTGGGGACTTCGCAAGATTAATATCTCCCCAAATGAAAATGTTGGTGGACCTCCTATGTGGTGGTGTCAAATGAAAGAGTGAGAGGTATAGAATACTATAAAAAATGCAACCTGGGGGTGCTACTCCGAAACATCTCTTGGGTTACTCATGTTGGGACTTAAAATATCTCCCAATGGAAATGTTTATGACCCCTTGGGTGTGTCCACATGAAAGAGTGTGAAGTAAAACTATTTGGACATTGGAGTTTATTTTGCCTTGTACAATTTTTGGTGGGACCCCCTGGACTCGCACAGTTCGCAATCTGTATGCTTGCTTTTTTGTCCTTACCGTTAAGCGCAAAGTCAGGCGAGACTTGGCGGTTTTCGAGAAACCGCCTTGTTACTTTAAAAATTAAATCAATAATCTTACAAAATCAATGTTTATGTACAAAAAATCTAAAAAATTCCACAATAGCACACCAGCTGTAACATTTTTTGATTCCAATGGCGTTAGTTCCAAAAATGTCTTCCACCTTTTTATTAAAAATATTACTGAAAAAAATAGTCCACCTCTAGAAACTTAGAATTTGGCAGTAGTGACTGACCTGTGGTGGGTAAGGGCACTGGTTGCACTCGGAGGCTGAATCCTGCTTTCTCAGGCTGCACTCGTCGGCCATTCAGGGGGTCGTTCCACCGAACCCCCAACTTCCAACATCCGTTTGCTTCTAGCCAGCCAATAGTGTAAGCTAGTGTAGGTGGCTCTTAAGGCCATTTTTTAAATTGTCTTCTGGTTGCCAAAAATGCATGAGACTAGGGAAATGTTATTCAAATGAATAAACCAGTTGTTTTAAAAGTTTCCTGTTAAACACTTGTTTGTGTTTTTGCAGTGTTAAATAAGCACACATGGCCTTATAATTAAAGGTGATTTTTTGGCTAATAATGGAGTGACTCAGTCCCCTAACACAAGGTATTATTTTGGTACTGCATTTTGATACCTCTCTGCATCCCATTCCGCCATAACAATCATAGGTTGACAGCAAGATTTTTCCAATTAAACCACTGCATCCCATTCATCAAAACAATCCATACGTTGACTTGCATGTTTTCAGATACTGGAGTGTGAAGACCACTGCATCCCATTCAGCCAAACCAATACAAAGGTTTACGGCAGTTTTTTTTGGTCAAGATTAACTGGAGTGTGAATACCACTGCAAATCCCATTCAGCCAAACAATCCATAGGTTGACTGCAGGTTTTGTCAAGATAACTGAGTGTTGGAAACCACTGCAATCCCATTCAGCCAAACACTTCATTTTGACTGCAGGTTTCATACTGGAGTTGGCCACCAGACTGCTTGCTTCCCAGTCAGCAAGCCAAACAATCCATAGGTTGACTGCAGGTTTCATTTCAAGGTACTGGAAGTGTGAAGACTGCTTGCAGCAGCTCCCCTTCGTAAGAACAATCCATAGGTTGACTGCAGGTTTTCAAAGTACTGGAGTGTTGTTTCTGTTCCCAGTTTGGTTTAGGTTTGGGTTAGGTTTTTTGTTTTTTCCAGGTCGTCTTCAAACAAAGTTTAGTCCGATTCCAAAACCCAGACTTGGGGTTAAGGTGCAATGGGGTTTTCCTCATATGTGGATGATTCCAATGGTCATGGACCAAGTTCAAAGTTAATCTTAAGTCAAAATGTTCCATACTGTCCACTGCAAGTTTACTTGTTGTATTTTTTTTTAATAATAAGTGACTGCAAAAGCCGAAAACCAGCAAATTCTTGTTAATTTTATTTCAAATAAAGTTTTTCATGTAACCTTTTCTTGGGAACACTCCCTACATAATGATACGTTGGAAGATGCAATTGCCATATATAGTTTGCTTCACCACTAGATAAAATTACACTGAAGGGTTTTGCCTTGGTTTTATACCTTGTGTAAAATAAACAGTTTGTGCAGTAGCCTGTGTATTGCAGAGCAAATAATTTGATTTTATCAATATCATGATTTGGCCATTTTCTGTGTGTATATTATTTAACTTGTTGAGAAATGAGAGCAAACACTTCAGGTTGCTGCTTGAAAAAAACTGGTGTTGATTGTTTTTTAAGAAAAAAGTGATTGAATTGCATTTTGTGTGATCACATTTTACTAATACTTAAAGATTTCACGAGCAGGTAACTGTATAGGTGAGGGCAGAAGGCAAGGAGATGGTGGCATGTTGGGAAGGGGGCCTGGATTGTAATTGTTTAGGAAGATACACTGGCACATTTGAAAAATAGTGCGCCCTCTAGATTTTTTCAAATTGAATCATTTTTGTTGGGCAAAATTGGTTATAAAGCTTTTATATACATTAATAGCCCTCACCTGAATTAATTAAAGCCCAAATCAGCATGCTTATGGGTAAACAGAACGAATTATAATTAATATCACTGGGCTGGCTACAAAAACGCCCTGAAACAGAATGATTTTATCATTAATGGTTAATTCAGTCAGACTAGACGACGCGGACATGGTGTGGAACAAAGAAAACACACGCAGCAGTTGATATTCTCCTGGCAAATGCAACCTTGTTTTGACTTGGTCGTGACCTTTGTGGTTTTAATAACCAATGGAGTAAGCCTATGATCTTCATGTAAAGACACATTTTTTGATAAAGTTACGGCAAAACTTAAAAGTTAAGCCTACAAATACCTGTTGTCTTTAGCCTCTTATTAATGTCCCCTCTCTAACTTTTGATATTATTTTATGTGAAAACATATCCCTGTTCTTCCAAAGGCATAGACCATCAAGTTGGCAAGCAATTGAAGAAAATTTTTCCATATTTTTCTGATTTTTTTTTTTTTTTTTTTTTTTTAATTTGAAAGGACCCGAACAGACAATATGTATCGGCATTTCACTTGAACATTGTTTCACAGAGAGATTTCTGTAATCGCAGACCCTGTTTTTGGAAACCACAAGCACTCTCTATCACTATGGAATAATTTTCCTTTAAATAAGACCAGGGATCCACATAAATCAGGATCGGACACTCGATCAAGAGAATGGACTGCACACTGATCTGGCATGAATCGTAGCTTAATATTTCGCCGCCGTGCGTGCGCTTATTACCGCTACACATCCCCTCGTTTAACGTCATGAAATGGCGTTTTATGTTGCAGAATTAATTATGTACTTATTCGAACTGGTGGCGCTATCAACCATGAATATCGAAATTGTCCTGTGGGCATTTGTCACAGTGTCACCCGCCCTGATAGAAGACCAACATAAGCTCCAAACCAAATACTCACCAAAATAATTTATGACAAGTTCTGTCTTGTATGTAGAGTGTTTCCTGAAATGGTCACAGACTGCAAGGTCCTTATCAGCAGTGCCGTAGCCAGGTGGGGGCAAAGGGGGGGCAAGTGCCCCCTCTGAATATCTTTTTGAGGGAAATTGGTGAGTCAAGACGGATGTTCAGTTAAATCAGCCCCTTTTTTTTTTTCGGATTCTTTTTGTCCCTGCAACCAGGAAATTTTTGCTTGTGATGTGACATTTGTTGCACCTACTTACCGGGAAATTGCCCCCCTTGGAACCACCGGGCTGGCTACGCGCTGCTTAGTATCATCCAGTTTTTTGTCTGTTTTGGTGTCAATCATGCTCTCAGAAAGCATATTGGAATATTTTGTTCTTATCTTTCCTTGTTCTGGGGTCAGAAAGTATGGATCAAGAAAGGTAGGGTGTTGAGTGTTTTTAAAGGACACAGATGGCATGAAAAAAATATCAGACAATGAAATGGACCCCTTACTGAAATCACTTCCACCAATTTGGAAACAATTTGGGGCACATCCTGTAAAGCAGTAAAACAGCAAGAGTTGCAGGCATTTTTTTGGGCCACAGACAATGTTTTCAACGTCCATTCAATTAGCTTAGCCCCTTGGTTTTTAATTAATATTAGAGAAGGTAGAGGTGTCGGGAAAACTTGTGAAAAGTTTGTATTCCCGAAACAGGATTTTTTTAAATTTCAAAACTAATGGGTTGAATTTTTACCACCTACAAATCTCATTGAAATTTGACCCTTTTTCCCCTCAAGTTTGCAAATGAATCTGTCCACGTCGGTACATCACAATGATGTGTAGGTGGTCTTTGGGGTATTAACATACGAGGTAGGAAGCGATATGATGTACGATAACCCACTCCTGCGATCAATATCGGCGGACCAGTTAAGACCTTGGTCGGACGGTAACCTGCTCATATTGTGTCCATCTCCTTGTAAAGAGACTGTAATACCAAGAATGTATGTATTTGTATTTATTGAAAGTTTGAAGCGACTTATTTTTTGTATAGACCAGTTAACATAAATCCTATGGTCCACTCTTTTGTTGCCCTTGGGCTTGTGCTTTTCAAACTCGCGCTCAATCAGTATAAATCAGCCCATTGAATAGTGCTGGTAGCTGTTATGCCGATGTCCTTCGCACCTCGATCACGTCAGTAGACCAGTGCTAAGTTGCATTTGTAAACAACATTGATTTTTTACAATCAATTATAAACACACCAATACACAAAAGTTTGACAGGGCATGATTGACCTCATTTCAAAATCCCGGGATAAAATAGACGTTATTTATCACTTTAAAAGCATTGCTCATGATATCGATCAATGTTTTCTACTGTAAAGAGCGATGCAAGTTTTTACAAACACCTATCTCTAAATGGAACATTCCTGAAAAAGTTTATTCTCCATTACGAATATTTGGCTGGTTCCGTTCCTCCTTTGCCGATTGAATGCCAAAAATCGCATAAATTGAATAAATTGGGTGCGCGAAATACTTTTCAGCTAACACCTTCAGAATCTTTTTTTTTGAGTAATCAGATGAATACCAACTTTTCCTTTAAACGATTTTTTCCCTACACTAATACCTTTTCTAATATTATAATTAAAACCGAAGTCTAAGCTATGAATGGACAGTACATGTTTTGTGACAGACAATTAAAAAGCATTCAGACCATTGTACTTCAGGCTTTGTAGTAATATATTGATCTGACAAGTTAAGGTTAATTAGCCAGGATTAGCACATATCCAATAGCAAATGGTCTGTGCATGCTTTTCAAGTAAATGCTACAGGGTGAGTCAAAAAACTGACCCTGATTGTGTCCGCCATTTTGAATTTTTCAAGTACTATATCTAAGGCATATTGATACATCCTGAAGCTTAGTTCAGTATATTTTAATTTTCCTGCAAAGATCTTCATAAAATCGGTTAGTACTGACGAGTTACAGTCATTTGAATGAAGCAGTCGTGTCTTGCACGTCCACGGAATTACATATTTGCTTAAGAAGGCGGGGGCCCGGGCCGGGCGCGTGCATTTCAAAATGGGAATCCTGGATCGGGGTGAAAAAAACAACCGGACTAAACTTTATCCAAAAGACTGTAGCTCGGGCAATATACTACGTACTTATTCACGATTGGAATTATCTTTGGAGCAAATTCAAGATAATGAAATAGGCTTTCCGATGTTATCACACACGTATATATACTTATTTAAAAACTCAAAAATGGGGACACAATCGGGCAACGTTTTTTTTGACTCCCCTGATAAAATGCTGGCAGTGTCAGCATCCTTGGCTGTCCGTGGTAGATAATAAGCTTACAACCAGGGAAATATATTAGTTTTACACTCCTCTTTTTTTACAAATGTAACACCCAATGTTTTCAAAAATTGGTGGACTTGATTTTCATTATGGTCTGTTTTCATTTTGTTTGAATATTTTTCATTATGTCCCTCTAAGGTTAACCCCCTGAGGGTCTACCACCTTCCTTATGAGTATCTCTTGTTTGGCCCATTACATTATATAACAATGATGATAAACCCCTCTGAGTAACCAACAGAAAGAGCCCTTCTATAATATCTGTACAGGCATTTAGCTTTCCTTACCATGTCTCTGATTAGCTCAATAATGTCATATAACACCAATTATAACCACTCAAAAATCGGCCCCGTTAGACCTCAGGAGGGGGTTAACACTATTTTGCATTTTTGGGGGTCTACTATGTGTGACAACGTATTCCACTTATCAACCATTGCAGGAGGCCGTTTATGTAAAACTTTCCAAACGGCAATTTACTATGATTGTGCTGGCCGCATGACTTGTTTGTTGGGTGACCTGCTATAATTGCTCATATATGTGCGAGTCTAGAGTAAGGATAATTTTCCTGAGAAAGATGCAAATTTTGATCTGCTTTGGAAGAATTGTGTATTTTTTACTATAATGGAAAAATTAAATACAGTGGCTTGTAAAGTACTGTAGAGCTTGAAATTTCTCCTGTGTGTGTTTCAAAAGAAGGAATTTTTGTCATTAAATAATTAATATCGGAGATCTCCGTTAATACTTCCAGTCCTCTTCCAATATGAACTAGCCAGGGACTACTTTTATCCATTAATTTAAGAAGAATTCAAGTTAGTGCCACCATCATGAATGAACCTCTTATTTCACAATGGACGACCAGAAATTTGGTGTTTCCAGCTCTACCAAATCCATAATCAGATATCAAACCTTTATAATTTTCATAATCATCGTACCAGCAACCACAGGCAGACATGTAAAAAACAAACATGATATTGAGGAACATGATCAAAAAAAGGCCAATAAAGACCTGAAACGACCATGCCCTAAACTTAGGTTTCAGGTTACCAAAACAAAAACCTTACAATCCTACACCAACACCATATTTAAAAAATAATAAAACACTTAAAAAAAAACATAATCATTTATAATTTGGAAATTAAAACTTGATTTTTTGTTTTAAAATCGGCTTCTGAAGTGTTTCGTATTATTCAAACCTTGGCTTTATAATTGTTGTCAAAGAATTCCAAAAGATTGGTCCACAATTTCTAGTAGCACGATTACAGAACAATTTCGTCTTTCGTTTTAGTAATTTGATAGTCCTGGGCATTTCTAGTTGGATAATTGTGTGTCTGAACATGCTTTATAAAATTGTTGAGAAAGTTTGTGGGAGTTGATTTGTGTGGTGTTTTATACATAAAGATACCGAGGTTGAGCTTAATTATATCGTATACTTAAAGAGCATTATATTTTTGGGCTAACAGAGGTCCGGGTATGGCTCTATAGTAGCGGTTGGTGTTTGGTGTGTGTTGTTTCCCCAGTTCCTGCCATTAAATACAATTGCTGCTTTTATTCCACTTTCCGAGTAATTACCATCACCGGTTATATTTTACTAGACAATTAAAAAAAACAATAAACTGTGCAAAACCCAACATCAACTTTTTGAAAATTGCAAGGTGCCCTTCAAAATGTGCCATTATCATTACCTTAATAACTGAAGTTTTAATTTTGTCAACAAATGACTCATTTTGTTCATTACATTCATATATAGAAGCATACCTTAAAAATAGTTGCCCTCAAAATTCACCTGAAATTTGTTGGCCAATAAACTTCAAGTGTATTTGCCAGCCACAATCATGAAACTTACAGACACTATCAGTGATTTTGAAAAATATTTTAAATTTGCAGGAATATAGCTTCAAAGTGAAGGATAAGGTCTTAGAAATTCCTCATAAGTTTACCCTTTCCGAACTGAAATACAGAAAAGGAAGAAAACGGCTGAGTTCAGAGAATATGATCCCCCATTTCAATTACTGTTGTAGTAAGTGTCCGAACGGACAGTAATGACTTAAAATTTCCGATTCTGTCCTTATTAGGTTGGCTTCTGGTCTTATCATTTGCAGGGTAATGTTAGGACACCTGTACTTTGTTTACATACTGCAAAAAATCTGATTTTTGATTGATTTTTTTTTTTTCGATTTTCTGATTTTCAATCACTGATAGTGTCTTTAAAAAGTATCAAATGTTTTGCAAAATCACAAATCAACCTTTAATAAGTTTGATAATGATATAGATCATGTTGTTAAACAATAATTGCATGGGATCACACTGCCGTGCCTTTGAACACAGCCTTTGTCGCTGACGTGAATAGATACTCAAGTTTGACCCATGTTTAGTCATATATGGGATCCATATTAAAAGCTGCTGATGCCGCAATTAGTTCCAAGAACCGTTACTTAATTTACGTAATGGTTCATAAGCTGCTAATACGTGCTATTGTAGGCTTAGTTGATACACAAAGAGGTTCATGACATGTGGATGCCATGTGTGAGAGGTCCCAATGGAAGATGAAAATTAGATGTGGTGATATAAGCAGGTTGTATTTTTTTTCATATTTGGTTTAATTTATATTTTATTTTTATTTATTCCACAATTTTAAAAAGAAGGACCGAGTTATACCCAACAGTGGTAACCACTCTCTTTGGGGTGGTCCCTCGAAACTGACCAAGGAGCGGTGTGCTGCTGGGACAATCGGTTTACCACCCCCCTACTCTTCTCGACACTGACTGTGATTACATGTACATGTAATAACTCTCTGTACTTGGAACCAATGGCTTAAAGGTCCCTCTGAAGGACGTAGATTCTTTGTGGTCATTGCCCAAGTCCAAATGAACCACGGGAGAGCGGAACTCTAGTTTTTAATGAATAGTAAACGTATCCAAATTAGTCCAGAACTGTAGAACCCACCCCCCCGAATAAATCCAGCTAGTGGCCCCACCGGGGTTTGAACCGGGACCTCCTGCACCAAAGGCAAATAGCCAAACCCAGTGGCATGCTCTCCCGTTAAGTTCACTGAAGCAACAGAATGAAACCATATCTGTTAGGTGAGTGGGAAAAAATACCGTTTTAAAAAAATTAACGGCCGAGCGTACCTTTCAAAGAGGTCGTCATTTTTATTGTTATTTCTGGATGTCAAAATTTGACCTAAAAATATAGAGCCCCACAATCTGAAAAAATCGGGAGAAAAAAAAAATGAATAAATTTTTTACACCAAACTTTTCTTTTTAAAACAATGGCCAAAATTGATAATTTGGGCTAAAACAGACTGATTTTACATGAATTTTTTGAAAAAACTAAAAAAAAAAAATCTGCAAATGTTTTTTTTAGAGTCCCTTGTAATCTAAATTTAATTTGTGTGTTAATTAAAGTAAAGGGGCATTTTTTGTGATCCCATCCTCGGACCCGACTTACCCCTAAAACAATTCCTTACTTCCAAATTTGGTCGTATCTGTAAGAAATTTGCAAAGTATTTTCTTTTCCCCCCTGTTTCTGTCCCGAAATTGGTCAAGAAAGTACAAAACAATTATTTTTTTTTGGGTTGAAACTTTTTTAACTTTTAAAAAAAAATCCCCCTAAAAAATAAAAAAATCATTTCCCATGGTCCCATGGAGGCTAGTTGAAAATTTGGGGGTTAAAATGCAACATAGTAAGTCCAATTGTTATTTTTAAACTGACTACGCTTTAAATAATCTACAAGGAAGATCAGCTCTCTCTCTCTAAGATAATCCGTTTTTGAGAAATCCTTTGACACAACATGACATAATCATTAAAACAATTACCTTTTGGAGATATTAATTATTCTTCGCGATTATTCAGAAAACAAACTGTTTTTTAAATTTAAATTAAATAACCACATAATTTATGTGCCAAGCATGTACCGATTCTTTTTAACTTTTATTATCATTAGAAAGTAAAGTGCTTGCTTTTTTTTTTCTTATAGTTGCTCTTTTGAATTTTCATTTCACAAATACTTGTGGAAATTTCGTGATCAAAAGCTCAATTTACTTTTTGAGAGCTCATGAGTTTTTTAATTTATAAAGTGGAAAAAATTAAATATACACAATCCCAACACAACCCTTGAGAAACGATGAAAAGATAAGAAATTATCATTAATCTTAGGAAATTTCCATTTGCGAATTTACAATTTTTCGAAATTCGATTTTCCCGACGAAAAAAATTTTCGACCATAACTTTTGAACGGAAGCCTCGATTGTGTGTCAACAAAAGCAATAGAAAGTATAATATTATTTCCCTCCAACTTTAAATTTTGTATACTTATTTTTAAAGCCCCCCAAAGGGGTATTTCCACTTAAGGTGCAAAACGAGAGATTTCACATTTAGGTGTCCCTAAAAAAAAAAAAAATCGAAGTTCTGATTTTTTGGCCCTGATGTAAGCTTTCTTCACAAAAATAATCGCCATCTCTAAAGGTGGCTTAGAACTGTTTTTTTGGTACAACTTTTAAAATTTCTAATTTCGTATAGGAGCAATTACCAAAAATTCAGCCTATGTTTTATAATTGAAATTCAAGCAATCAGAATCACACTTTTTCTCTCTTTCAAGCACAAAACTTCAAGGCATTTTTTTGTAAGCCACATACAAGGCAAGAAATCTAATTAAGTGTCGTCCATATATGAAATAACTATTTAAATGACCAATATTTGGGTACCCTCAAAAATCTCTCGTTGTCATCTTTAAGTTTATTTTGATTCTTCTCCCTACATGCCTTCTGAAAGATTAATGATGAGTTTCCACACTGAACAAACTATTAAAACTTTGAGTACCCCTCAAGGATTTAGTGACACAACCACAAGGCAAACCAAAGGCAGCTTCTCCTCAGGTTCCCTATCAGAACCCTATCACCAAGCCATAAAATGTCAATTCATGGTATTCGATTAATGGTTACCCTTATTGAATTTCATTCAAAAGCATCAATTATCACTCAAATCATATACCACACCTTCCCGGAATCACAATGGCTATTGCATAAGTCTTGACGTGCTTCCATGGTAAATGATGCACAACCCGCTCTAAGCTGGTTCTATTTAACCATGAAATTGAACTGTCAATACCTTTTATTTTATTGGCAATCATTTCAAAGAACCAATACAACAGTATTAAGTGTTCTACAATTTAAAAAAAAGTCATAAGGGTGAGGGCCCGATTTTACGTAGATGAATTGTCATCTTGATAAATGGGTGGACTTTCACCCCAAACTCCCAAAACTCCATCTGTAATTTTCCGTTCCCGTTTTCGCGGTGATACTTTCAAAATCAATCTCAACATCCGTTTTGATGTGAGACCTAAAAACGTTGATTTTGTAAGCCCCATAGAGTGCTGTGTAAAATTAATATGTCGCCAAATGGGGGCATATTGTTCGCTCACACAACTTCCAAACTAAACAGCCTTTAGGGAGAGAGCCCTAAAAAAAATATTCACAGGGTAAATGCAAAAATAGTAAGCTTTTCTTCTTCTGATACCAACTGGTGGACCCCTTGTGGTAAATTTAGGGTCCCTGGGGCCGAGGCTACTAGCGATCTGGCCATGGGACCCTTTAACCGCTTCTTCTAACTCTTCTTCCTGACACAACCCTTCTGGCCCCTTCATTGAAGCAGTTGCTCACAGAGTTAAAATTTTAAAACTTTCCCAGAATTTTCCAAATTTTGCATTTTTAATGATTGCCACATTCGGGATTAATAATGAAAATACATTCAAATAATTGAAACAAACCTAGTCTTAAGGTCAGTTGTTTGGCGATGACTTCCAAATGGCTGCAGACTTCCGTTTTAACAAATATTCCATGGATAATAAGAGTTACAGAGTGACGTCATATACAATGTAAACAATCAAATTAAACATTTCCAAGAACGTTACAGCAGTACGATTGACTGACATCAGTTTTGTAACCATGGCGGGCAGAATCTTTGTCGTATTCAGTGCATAAACGGTCAGAGTTTAACTATGCATTATTTTTTCATTTTTCATTAATTTTTCACCTGCAAGTCTGGTTTCTAAAATTAATTTTTGGAGAACACAAGTTTGGTTAAAAATAACTTGATAGAAACGTGTCTTGACTGTTAGTAAGTGGGGTCATGGCTGGTGTTGACTTAAGTTTTCATTTTTCATAGTGTTTGATATTATATGTTGGTGTATTTGTTTGTTGGGTCCCTGGCTTTTGAAGTCAGAGGGACGATATTGTGACAATAGCGTTTCTTTCCTTCTGTGATGGAAAATGACAAGAATTTATATCATATGTAAAGGTGCTTGTTTCAATTCCTCCCGTGATACAAACCATATGTTGCATTGCCAATGTTGCTTCAGAGAGGCAATGTTTTCTGATGCATCATGGAAAATTAGTCATAATGAAATATTACCCCATGACACATTGGTTTAGTTTTTCATGTTATGAATCCTACTAACCAACGATTAATTTGATGGTACAATTTCAACAAGTTGGAGGCAAGCCTTGAAATAACGGGCGCAAAGGTGCAAATTTAGTGCTCGTAAAAACCACCAAATGTGACTATATCATGATCAAATGCGATTTCTTATGTTTATCGGAATAAAGCACAGATGCAGAGTAGTTGCAAATGGTATAAGTAATTATGCCAAAAAAATCTCTTTCCCACTTATGAAATGATGTTAACTTCTCTTTCTTCTTGGCCACAATTAGCCACCTGCATTTAAGTAACAGAAATTATTTGATTGCACGCCCAAATATTAGAAGATCAAATTGACAATTTAACAGTTTGTAAATACAAGATGTGCCACATTAAAATAAATGTGAAAGAAAAATCATTGAAACACCAAACTAGTGTCGCAACTTTAAACCCCTGAGGTCTCACCGGCCTTTTGATTTGTTTCACATAGGGGTTATTTTATATTTTAAGCCATCAGAGACCGGGTAAATGAAAAGCATAAAGGTTTTGTAACCGATAATAATAAGGGTCCCTCTGTGTTTTGTTTCCTCAGGAGGTTTTATCGTGCTATATCAGGGTCTCAATTATTTTAGCTAAGGTTCCGAGACTTGCCAACATATTTGAGAGCGACAAATACATGTAATTTCTTATGTTACCTTTATATATATTTGAGCAGTCAAAGGGCTAAAATCACTGGGTGGTAGGCCGGATTTGGCCCGTGGGCCGCCTATTGAGAACCCTTTGCTATGTCATGTAATGAAACTCATTCTTATTCAGTGGGCGGGGTTTAAGTAAGCAAAAACGCGCAATACATGGTTAGTTGCCTATCCTAATATTATACAAACTACCATGACATGTTAGAGGGAAATAGTTCACCCTCTTTTCCCTATTTAACTAAAGAAAAGGGCTGCGGGCCTATCACCCCAACCCGAAGGGTGAGGGGTGTCGGCCGTAGCAGTACCTCAGGAATAGTGTGCCCTATTTCCCGTAGTAAACCATTAGTATTGTTTTATTATACCTCACCTGGACCTGGGCCGACGAGGTTGTAGGAAAACAGTCAATCTATTCCCTAGGGAATAGTTTCGCGTAATAGGAATCAGCCAATGAATAGCATGATTGTGTTCATGATATTCAATGAGGTGGTAATAATATACAAATACTACTGGTTGAGGGAATAGGGTACACCATTTTCCCGAGGTATTGGCTGGCGGCCTAATGGTGATAGGCCGTAGCCAGTACCAGGGAAATAGTGTGGCCCCTTTCCCGATATAAATCTGTATCAGTTTTTGTTTTATACCCCTCACTGTGACTCTGGGCCCGAGTTGTAGGAAATAGTCCAATCTATTCCCTAGGGATGATGCAACTCGTAATAGAATCAGCCATTGAAATGGCATGATTTTTGTTTTGTTAATATTCATGAGGTGTATTAAAAGCAATATTAGATAGGCAATGTAGTGCATCCACTACTCAAAATATGGGACTGCCCATCCAATACAATATTAGTGGGGCAAAACAACAATCCAGCTTTTATTCTCTAATCTAGATACTGTTAGTCTTTGTTTAGAATGGTGGTCGGCCTCAATGGTTAAAGCTCCTAATCATCATGGATTTAATTGAATTAATTCTCCCTAGTGCAGTTACGGTCCACTTTTTGTATTCCCACACACACGGCGGTCACAATTAACGTGTGGACCCGAGAAATTCCTCATGTAGTTGAATAGCCATCTCATATGTTGCATCGCTGTGTAAAACTACATATCCGATATTTTTTTCATACCAAGTCTTTTAGTAGATAATTTTATTCCTCTAATAACATTGTAAAATGATCCAAAACACATTGGAAGAGTTTTTCGTCGAGACCATGTATATGGAAAGCCAATGCACCCTCGGCCAATTCTGCCATGCAAACTCAATGATAGATTCACCATAAATATCACTTCCGTACCTTGCCGTATTGCTTTCATCGCCACTGCACAGGTTTGTTGACCGTTATTTTTCGTACTAACGTGTCAATCAAGATTATAAAATTCTCTTCATTGAGAGGTAAAGATGATTAGCATGTGACCGGGGAAGTTGTCGGACCACTCAATTGAAAAACATGTCTTGAACACAAATTGAACCAGTTTATGGCAAGTTAGAGGGGATTGGCCATGCATGCTGTGAATGCCATGGGTGATGAATGGAGTGTTAACTCAGGGTAATTTCATTGTTCATGTGATTAGTTGGGCTCAGTCATTGGTCTGTGTACTGAAGCGGTGATTGCCAACTTTGGATTAATTTCTTAAACGGATTTTAATGGCTGTAACCCGAGTTAGTCACAGAAAGGTGCGAGGCTGTTACTGTGGACTGTAAACTTGCATGATGCAAAAACATCTCAAATTGGCACGGGGGGGACACTTGGATTCAAAGGTGGATATGATGCGTGAAATGGACTTTCAAACTGCACCCTAAACAAGTATTTTTAACAGACGTAAAACAAACTAAAACATACCCTTAAACAAATATTTTATCTGTTATATGTTTTACCCACAACAAGTACGAAGTGCATGAATCGATAAAAGATACCCTTATTATCTTTATTATCCGTTAACAATATTTTGGATGACTTTTGATCCCTGTAAGGGAGATTACATGGACAATTCAAAGGTTAAGAAAAAACATACACTTTTTCTGTCCATATTGTGCGGTTTGTTTTTGAACCCTAACGATGTACACGCGTACAATCGCCTGTTGGAAAAAGGACACCCTTTTTCGGTTTTCTTTTCATGCATAATATCCAACCTTTGAATACAAGTGGCCCCACTGGCAAATTGGTGTTACGCTCTGTCACAGTCATAGAATTATCACAAAATAAGGACAGTGGCAGATCTTTCCCACACTTAAATAATTTACAAAAAGGTGTTGGAAAGTAATAGTCCCTTGTAAAATGTAAAAAATTTTTTTTAATTTTCGGTTTTTTTGTTTTTTGCAAAATTGCAAAAATTCAATTTTTTTTTATATCCAAGTCTAACGTTCAAATATTTATTTAAATAATTCTTGAAACCATCTGGGCTTGTGTAAGAGTGGGCTTAGCTTAATAATGGCCAATAAGGAAGAACATGGGCTTAATTGGAAATTTTCTTTATCCAAAATGAACTAATGTTCACCAACTTGTACATAAAACATAAGATATTATCCAAACCTAGGTTATGTCGGGCTCGCGGTGATGTAACAAGAGTGGGATATCACTGAAGATGGCAAATGAAATCAAATGCCACTCTCAGATGAAACAACCCACAGGCCTGCTTCCTAGTTTTACTCTTCGATTGAATGAAGTGAACTTGAGCAAGAAATTAAGCATGGAGGAAAAAGTGCTAGTGTCTATGGTAAGAAAGTTAGACATCCATTCATCCAGCTATTTCGTGCCCTGAGGACTGTCGCACGATTGGCGGAGGCCAATGGTGTAAGCGAAAATTAATATCTAATAATTGTTTTTGTAATGTGATAACATTACATTAAGGCTTAAAGGGGCATTGTTCATGGATTCCACAGCTCCCTCCTCGTCCCACCGACTACCTATAAAAAATGTTGAGATTTTTATATCATCTGAAACCGTTAGCCTTAGTAAGTCTAGTTAATCCACGTGTGCCCAATCTTAGTTGCAAATCGGGTAGCATTGTAAGACAAATTGCAAGGTAAACAGACAGGAAATTACAGCCACAGTAAATTATGGGGAGTTGGAAACAAGCAATGCTCATAACACAAACCCGCAAGATCGGATCAGCTCAAATTTTGAAATAAAGCTTTGCTCAAGGAATCGAGTGATCAATGAATAAAATAGAAGGTGTTGAAATCATGAAATGCACCATTAATGCTAATGGAAATCATTACGCAGTAAGATTGTTTATCTTACATGTTCATTTGAGATGGCCGCCCAAACTGCTAGTAACGGGTTGTTGTTGAGTCTGACCTACGTCATGATTTGTTCAGATTGTTGTCAACTTTAGACCAATAACTTAGAGCTACTTATGGGTTATACATTGAGTTTTATGATGGGGCTGGTAGTAGCATCAAGGCTAACCCCCTGGAAACTAAATCTATGATACATTCTGTAGATTGGCTCATTACAGCGACACGCCATGAGATAGCCCTCAGAGTAACCAATCCAAAATATATATTCTCGGTGTAAACATACCACATTCTTACGTATCTATGATTGGTCAGTACATTGACATACCTACAAGTAACCCATCACTGTAGTATTACATGCCGTGATAGATAGTCAGGTAGTGCAGCCCAGGTGGTTACGGGACCAAGCAAAGGGGTTGGACGGTACCCAATGAATTAATATAGTTTTCATCTTGATTGATTTCTGCCTTGACCATAATGCCTTGACCCAAATACCCCATTGTAAGTTTCACACTTGATATTTAAACCATTTGCATATGAGAGCTAAAACATGATTTGTCAGCACATAGACGACTTGTAAAATATTTAATATACTTAAAAAAATTAATATTGGTTGAGCAAAATGGGCACTTTCCGTGCCATAATACCAAACCAAATGAGTTTTCGTTTGTAGTCCTATGATTTCATGGTAAAGGGGAAAAAGTGTAGCTTTTTCAGAAACAAAATTTTCACACTTCAGTAAAATTTTGAATTCTGGGGATGAGGCTATTGTTGACTGGGCATAAACGTTTAATTACACTGCGTGACTGGAAGCATTTAGCGAGAGCAAATATTTCGTGAGAAAGTGGGGAGTCACCTTTTAGGTTAAAAAGGAATGCCATTTCAATGAACCCATGCGGAAGCAGAATTTGAAACAAAAATAAAAAATTTCTCCATTCCTATGGCAGTACCGTGGGACAATGTAGTATAGTAGTAAATCCATAAGTTTTTTAAATCTGGTTTTGTCCCCGCGATACGAGGGGTGGCAGAGATTCACCTCACACTCACAGCAAACCGTTCTTGCTCCTCCTTCCACGTCACCAATTAAGAGGCATCCTCCATCCTAACCCAACCCTCCTACTTGCCCGATTCAAAATAATATTCCTTATCAGTATTCAGGAACACATATACAGGAATCAAAATTTTTACCATCCCGCCACAGGCGGGTGGCGGCAAAGACTCATTCATTATAGTAACTCACCAAAATCATCAAAAGAAATTACAGCCAAATTACTGGTTGCCAAACCACAAACCAATTGGGTGCTTGAGTGTGGGTCGGTCATGGGTGTTCCCATGACCCCACATACGACCTCGTCTAGTTCGTTATTCATTAACAAAAACCAGAAATACCCCTTCAAGTGGAGTTGATTCTTCAAACTTCCAACGGTTTTGGAATAGAAAATATTCCTTGACAACATATAAAATAATTCAGAATTTTCATCAAGGATTTCGCTTTACGTTGTTAAACAATGGCCGATGTTGAAATTTGGATTTTCTTGGCCGCCCTCCCCTGCATCCCGCACAACAAAAAGCAATGCCATAATACAAAATAATAACTGTTATTGATTCACAAATACGCCATTCAGAATTTTCATTTGCTCCTTGCCTTCCACAGCTGAGGTGTAAAACATCGGGATGAAATTGATGAAGTTGACTCACACACAGAGGGGTCTCTGTGGACTCTTTTTAGAAAATTCATTTATGCTTTGTTTATATAAAGCAAGATGCAGTTTTAAGTAGGGAAGTTGTTCTTGGTGTTTGATTCCCAGTGGAGTTGCCGCCTTTGGGAGGCCTATGTTCTAAGAATGTATGAGCTTCAAAACAGTATTGATCAAATACCCAAATTTGACTGTATTGAGGGATATTAATTGTTAAACCAGGGAGCATTTGAGGATAAACAATTCAGGATGGGGAAGGGACTGTTATGACTTGCCTGCCTAGTGGGGGCTGTAGTGCACAGATCAATAGGGAGTGTGCAATCTGGATAAAACTGAATTTTGGTACTTAAAGCATTATATCAACAAAATGGCTGGAAGCACTAGCACTTGCCACACAGTGGCGTACGACCGGGGGGGAGGGGGGGGGCAGGGGGCAGTTTGCGCCCTCTGGCTTCGAAAAAGCGGGATGAAAAAAGCGGGAAAGCGGCGATTTGATTGGCAAAAATGTGCATTTTTATCCTCTTTTTCAGTAAATTTCTACCAATTTCAGGGCAAATTTGGGAAAGGTAAAGTCGGGGCCCCAAAGTTTCTAGCGTACCCGGGGCGCGATTTGTTACTCAGAACTTCATTGGAGGAATGAAATCACCGGGACGATTACGAATTTTGACCCGTCTGGCGGGACGACTTGGAAATTTGACCACACCTCGGGATCATGCCTCGGTAGCCACTGTTGCCACACCCTTCATGGCCTCAAGCTTGGAGTACCACAGGGGTAAAAAAAATTAAAATGTTCGATTGTGTTAAAAGTACACCCATGAGTTGTGATGATTACAAAGATTCCAACGAAGTGTATAGTTTGTACTACCCTGACAAGACATGGTGCTGGATTCAGAAAATGCACCTGTTTTTAAGCGGATAATGATCGGATATTTAATTTGAGTTAATGTCAAAATTGAAAGCCACAGAAGTGTTCGGCTGACAACACGTAATGTTACAGACCCTGCAGCAGGAGAAATGCTGGCTTGTTCAATGTAAAGGTGCGCCACTGAGTTTTGTGTATACGATTAAAGCAAGTCGACTCAGATAGGAACTATTCATCAACTTCTATTTTTGGCTTGAAGCAACTTTAGGGTGGAGCTCATCTTAGAATTGACTGAAAATATTTGGTGGTTTTGTAACTTCATAATATCATTGTTTTAGGCTGTAAGGCAAAAAAAAAGAGAATGGACCAACATTTAGACACAGCATGCGTGGGTCAGTAAATTTCATGGTGTATGTGGCATTTTGGTCCACATTTATTTACAGAGTGAAAATGATTTAAAAATTAAGCATCAAAAATGTTGATCTATTAATAAGGCTTGTACTATCTTTTTCAAACAAGTGTGGATGGATTATGTCAACCTTAGACCTGAGTTAATGAAAGCATCAGTAAAATAAACAATAGCTTGTGATTTTTACACTCGCGCTATAGCGCTATGAGGGTATAGTCATGATGGAGCGAGTCTCGATTCGTTACGTGCGACTATTCAGGGGGCTATTGTTGATTGTAGTCGATGAATTTTTTGTAGTGGGTAGGGATGGATAGGGGACAAGTCTCCATAGAGCAATTTCCCGAAATCGGAGTGTGTTTGCCCGCTCGGGGCAGTTTTCGGGCTGTGGATCTTTAGAATTGGAGGGAAATTGGAGGGAAGGGAAATGGTAATATGCCGTTGAAGTTACGACTATGACGCCCTTGCCATTTAGATACGCCCTGCCGAGGTCTGGCATTTTGCAAAGAATTCTCGTCGTGTTTCCTCTGGTTCTATTAGTCCTCGATCGAGTCAACGTTCCTTTACGTGGGTATGCCTATCAGAATGGTGTTTGTAAGCGCCGTCTATTTCAAGAAGATCACCCGTAAAATAGTAACATTGATAGCTCTTCCCTGCTATAGACGGCGGGTACAGTAGGATTCCCAGGTGTAGTTGTAGTTCTGTGTCACAGGATGCGAAAAGGTACTGACCCCAATATGATGGGCTCTGGCGAGCACAAACATTTTCCCCCGTGCTGCAGCACTAGGCAAGCTAATTTAATATGCAAATCTCTTACTTTCCACACCGCCGTAGTAATTAGGAGGGTTGCTAATTGCACCAATCGAGTCGATTACAACATACGTTGACCTTGTTGATAAAAAATATGGTGCCATTGGCCGGCCTGAAGCTAATTGTAGTCTGTTACAGGGAGCCTTTACAGCTGGATGTCGTAGTACGGTTTGGCGGTGGTGAAACGTTCAAGTTTCAACAATTTTAGTCGGACATATGCTAGTATTGGAAACAACAAATAGACATTTTGATTAGGACGAAAACAATGATTCTGAGCACAAGGTTGGTGGATTCACATGCAAAACCGTCTGTTATGCACAGAGGGTTGTCATTAGAACAGAGTCAACATTGCACGAGTGCATTATACCACAGTGCCTACAGTGAGTGTGGGTCGCTATTCCTAATGGTCGTAATGATATTTTGGCATGTTGACAAGAGTAAAATTTAAAATAAAAACAGGGAGTGGCATTCAATGCGGGTCAATGATGCCGGGGCGATGATGGGGGAAGCTTCAACCAGTACTTACAGTATTGGATTGATCATTGTTTGTAAATTATTAATTCATAGATTGTTTCATGTAAACACAGCTCTGCCCTGGTCCATGTTTATGATGTGGTAACCAAATTATGAAACTTTTTTTTGTGTCGTCTGCAAGTATTGCAGAAGGCCACTACAGATTACTTAGTCGTATGTCGGGGTATCTGTGTGTGTGTGGGTTTACCCCGATTTGATCTTGCTTCTTCACAGTGGGTGGCGACTTTTGTTTGATCCTTGATCATTTTTCCTTAGATTTTTTTTACTTATAGCCTATAGCTATAGGCCGCCCTGTTCGACTATATAATAATTAAGGCTCACAAAAATTAGTAATTGTCTCGGTTTGTCCGACCGAACGTTGGCGACCCCCCACCCTCCCCCCCACCCCCCGACTCAGGAAATTTGGTCAATGTTTGTCAGTGTCCGGTTAATTGCCTACCGTTTAAACCGAAATGTCGACGATCCGGTTAACTGTTTAAACGGAAGACTGACCTCCCAGGTCACCACCATTATGATTCGTGCAGCTGCAGCGAAATTGAGCTCATAAAAGGGTAAAATCCCCTGGCGGAATCGCGTCCCCCAGAATCTAGTACGTACATTATTTGTCCGTGCTATTTTTGGGTTCTTATGCACAGCTCTTACATGTATAGGGTTCCACTTTCCCATTTTATTGATCCTCCTTTCTTAAGGTGCAACGAGAGATTTCACGTATCAGGTGTCCCTAAAAAAATCAAAGTGGTTGATTTTTCCCTGATGTTAAAGCTTTTCCATTAAATATCTTCATCTGAAAGGATAAGCTGAGAAATGTTTCTTTGGTACAAAATGTGCAAATTTTTCTAATTTCGTGTAAGGAGCATACGAAATTCAGCCTTATGTTTTTCTAATGGAAATATAGCAAAATCAAATCACCTTTTTAGCTCATCATACGTAGTATGCAGAGTCTATTGTTATGGCAATGTGTTGACGCTATCTATCCTTCACTCGTCTTTACCACTGGCCATAATGCATCTTGTTGCCAAACGCTGGTCCGATGAGGCGAAAATCGGTCATAGAATCATGACCCAGGCCATGTGGGTGTTACAGATTTGGGTCAAAGGTCCACGTGGGCCGATTAAGGGGCATTCTTTGAAAATCTATAAATTCCTTCTTGTGCCACAAATCAATTTGTTCTGATAATTTCTAACCTGGTTAGAAAACCGCTGCACCCAAGGTTCCATATGGGTGTTCACAGATTTGGGGTCAAGGTCATGTGGCCAATTAAATGGGCATTCTTTGAAAATCTCATAACTTCCTTCTTGTGCCACAAATCAATTGTATTAAATTCCACTAGACTTGGTTTAGAAGACCCGCTGACCCAAGGTCCATATGGGTGTTCGCAGATTTGGTCAAAGGTCCCATGGGCCTATTAAAGGGGCCTTTTTGAAAATCTTAAATTCCTTCTTGGGCCCATCCATTGTTACACACTAGACTTGGTTAGAGGACCGCTGACCCAAGGTCCATATGGGGTGTTCACGCTTTGGGTCAAAAGGTCACATGGGCCAATGAAGGGCATTCTTTGAAAATCTATAAATTCTTCTGTGCAACCAAATCCAATGTTATAATCACTAGACTGGTCAGAAGAAAAAACCGCGAACCAAGGCTCCATATGGGGTGTTCACAAGAGTTGGGTCAAAGATCACATGGACAATTAAAGGGGCATTCTTTGAAAATCTATTATTGCCTTCTTGGCCACCAAATCAATTGTTTATAACTAGGATTGGTTCAGAAGACCCAGCTTGAACAAAAGGCCACTATGGGGTGTTCACAGATTTGGGTCAAAGATCACATGGACCAATTAAAGGGCATTCTTTGAAAATCTATTAATTCCGTCTGTGCACACTACAATTGATATAATCACCAAATGTGTCAGAAGAATTCACTGACTCAAGTCCCATATGGGGTGTTCGCAATTGGGTCAAAAATCACATGGGCGATTAAAGGGGCATTCTTGGGAAAATCTCTTAATTCAGTCTTTGCCACAAATCAATTGACTATAATCACTAAATGTGATAAGAAGGACAACTGTCCAAAGGCCCGTATGTGTATTCACAGATTTGGGCAAAGGTCATGAGCCAAAGTAAAGGGCATTCTTTGAAAAATCTATAAATCCTCCTTGTGCCACAAATTCATTTGTGATGCGATCAAGCAAAATGAGTCTGAGTCGTCAACTTTGATTTTTACTTTTCAGTAGCTGATGCAGAGTTAAAGCTACATTTTGCTGAAATCCGTATTGAAATGAACCAATGAATTCAAAGAATAATCAGTGGAAGGGTGGCAAAAAACAATAGGACACAAAATACATTTTCTCCTTTGTTTGGCTATTTCTCAAAATCAATAACTTGTGGATTCCGACTCATTTTTGCTTGATCACATCACATTTGTGCTATCAACAATGATGGTCAGAAGAACCACTGACAGAAAAGGCCCTATGGGGTGTTCATAGATTCGGGTTAAAGGTCATGTGGCGTTAAAGGGGCATTCTTTGAAAATCTAGAAATTCCTTATTGTGCCACAAAGCAATTTCTATTATCACCAGACTTTGTCAGAGGAAATGCGAACCAAGGTCCATATGGTTTGTCACAGATTTGGGATCAAAGGTAACGTGGGCCAATTAAAAGAGCATTCTTTGACATTGTAATCCTTCTGTGCCACAATCAATTGTTATAATCACTAGACTTGGTTAGAGAACCGCCGACCCAAGGCCTATATGATGGCGTTACACAGGTTGCGGTCAACATCACATGGGCAATTAAATGGGCATCTTTCAAAATTGGTAAATCCTTCTTGTGCCACAAATCACAATTTGCTAAAAGGCCCATTATTAATAACCTGCTGATCTACAGCACCATTGGTGTCGTGTTTCTTCTTTTGAAGACATTTTGTAGCCAAATACAAGTAAGAAATCTATTGAGCTGCTTAATTTCTATATTAAATCACAATATTCAGTGCCTCAAAATCTCTCGTTTTGCACACTATTACTGTCTGAAAACCTAACAAAATCATGATATCTCACTCATCCGGGACTCAGCGGCCACACAGAAAAAAAAATTGCACCATCCCAGTGCGCATCAGCTGTATCTGTTTACCACGAACTTTTCGGACCGTAGATATTTGCTTTAATTTTGTTTTGTTTCTTCGTTGCCATGGTATTTTAATACCGTTTGCCCAATTATGACAGTATTTGTAGGAAGAATCGTTATAACATTATAACGATTTGTACAAAAGTTTCCAAAAAGCGTATATTCTGATTGAATTTGTACATGAACATTATTATTTTGCAAAACAACCACCTCGCCTATAGTGACCTCATTTTCTCTAGGGTAAGAAAGAATCATACCAGGTCAGCGACCACGTGGCCGACTTCTGCTCTGCGCAGTAGCGTAGCCGAATCGGCTAATATAAATTTATGACAGGCTAATATTTTCACGATGCACTAGGATTAATATAAGAAAGTCCATGTTGACATAAAAAGGTATGTTATTTACACTAATTGCGATTCAACCTTCAGATCTATGTGTTTAAATGGGGCCAGTAATGCTCCGTAAAATTTTTTTTTTGTAACACCATTTAGTCAGGTTATGCAAACGTAAAAATTATTGTGGCGGCCATTGACGCGACTCTTGCACTCGCAGTCTCGGCTTCAAGTCTCGGCATAGTACCAACACTTATCAGGTGTGCATGCATGACCACGATGAACTATGCATATTTTTTTTTTTTTCCCCCCCCAAGGTATCGTTGTTTAGTGTTGTCGTGGGAGAAAGAATTATGTCGGATGACCGATGTGGTTTGGGGGTCGCATCTTTTTGTAGTAAACGGTTGCATACAAAAATTTTGCATTTCATGCTCCTATTTCTGTAAAAGAATTTTCTGGATTTTGTAAGTCCATAGTCCGATATGAAAAAATGGCCGACTTAAAAGGAGAGGTAAAAGGGTTCCCGTTTACACGTTTAGGGACTTTTACACGTGTTAACCGGCCTTCCGCCGGGTTAAACGTTTAAACGGTTAATACTGACAGCACGACATGCACAAACCATAATAAAACCAAATTATGGTAATATAATTTTAGAGCACTAATTGTAAAACAGATTTTTGTTCGAATCGTCCATCCTGATCTTTGTACATCGTTAACATAGCCAGTCAAAAACAGTGTATTGGCTCATGTCAAAGCTGGCAAAGTAAATTCTGTTGTATAATTATTTATTAAATTAACTTGAAAGTTGGCTGAGGGGGGGGCTAATGATTGTTGTGAAATAGTTTAGGTAGGTTTCATTTATTGGAGGGGGGGGTTTCATGAGTTTTGGTCTGTCGTGTTTAGTCGTAAGTCCTGGTTGCTAATGCTTATGATCGGGTGTAGTGGAGAATATAAGGTGGTCTGTAGGCTATAGTGTCAGGAATTAGATGTTGGGTGGAGGTATAAGGGGTTATGGGGGTTTGGTGTCAGGTTTTAAGTTGGCAGACAGTTGGTACCAGGTTTTGGCGGGGGCGGGGGGGGGGGGGGGGGGGTGGGGGGGGGGGGGGGGGGGTGGGGCGGGGGGGGGGGTGGGGGGGGGGGTAAAAAAATTAAGGGGGGGGGGGGGGGGGTGTCCGATGAAGGGTTGTAAGGTGCCATCGGGGGTGGAAAGTGTTAAGTGTCAGATCTTAGGTGTCAGGTGACAGATTTTTGGTGTTGGATGTCAGGGTGTCAGATGATGTGTAAGGTGTTGGATGTGATGGTGGGTGTCAAATGTTGGGTGGTTCATTGTTGGGTGTCAGTTGGTTGAGAATGTGGGTGTCAGGTGTCGTGTTTGGATTTGGGTGGGTCAGGTGGCTGGTGTCATTATGCATAAGGTGTTGTTGAGTGTCAAATGTTTTAAGTGTTGGAGCCAACGTGGGTGTTATGTGAGTGGACAGGTGTCATGTTGGGGTCAGGTGATGGGTGTTATGTTGGGTGTCAGGTGATGGGTGTTATTATGACCGATGTCTGTGGGATGTCAGGTGATGTGGTGTTCATGTGGGGTGTCAGGTGACGTGTCCTGTTGAGTGTCCCATGTTGTGGGGTTCAGTGATGGTGTCATGTGGGTGTCACGGTGAAGGTGTCAGTGAGTGCCATGTTTGGTGTCAGGTGACGGGGTCAGGTTAGTTGTCCATGTTGGTTGCCAAGGGTGGACGGTGTATGTGGGTTGTAAGTTAAGGGTGCAGGGATGGTAGTAATGTTTGGGTGTGTCAGGTGATGGGTTGTAAGGTGTTGGGGCCAGGTGGGCAAGGTTGATGGGTTTGTCAGGGTGGCTGCCACGGGTGATGGTGTCATGTGATGGGTTTGTCAGGTGTATGGTTGGGTGTTCAGGGAAGGGTGTATGTGGCGGGTGTCATGTTGCGGTGTCAGGTGCCGGGTGTCATGTTGAGGGTCAGTGATGGTGTCATGTTGGGTGTAAAGTCACAGGTGACAGGTGTTCATGTTGGGTTGTCAGGGACGGAGTGTCTGTGGCGGTGTCATCGTTTTGGGTGTAATGTTGGGGTGTTCAGGTGATGGGTTGTCATGTTGGGTGTCAGGAGACTGGTGTATGTTGGGTGTTAGGTGTTATGTTGGGTGTCCGGTGATTAGTGTCAGTTTAGTGTCGGTGTCATGTTGGGTGTTGGTTGGGTGGTAGACGTTAAGATTCAGATGTTGGCTGTAGGATTTTGGTGTCAGGTTTAGGTGTTAAATGTCTGGAGCCAGTTGTTGGTGCCAGGACTCATGTCTGGTGTCCTGTGTCAGGTGTTTTTCCTAGTTCTGGCGTGCTACATATTTAATTTTTAAAATAAAGTGTATTATGTAATAAGGACACAAGATTTCTGAAAACAAAATAATGAGTAAACTTTAAATGTTTGTTTTATTTTTGCAATACTCCAAATTAATTGGTCTCCTATGAGTTTAAAAAAATTTGTTTTAAACAATTTTTTTAAAAAAATCCATGCTCGACCAAATGGGTTTAGTATTGTGCTCAAATCCATCCAATTTAATTTACCAATTTGATGACCCCGCGGCCGATAACAACCATAAACAACTTCAATCCTTCCAGTTTCACAGTGAGAGGCGCGCAACCGAGGCTAATTCTGATCATCACAACTGAATGACTAATTGGCTACTGGATTTTGCGAACGAAATGAAACACAATGCCCATGGGATTACACGCGGGGATTTATTCAGTCATGCATGCACAAAGTTGCATTAACGGCAATAAGGGTGTAATCTATGGGGGTTATTTTTTGTATTGTGTTGTTTTGTTTTTTTTTTTTTTTTTTTTTCGCAACCTACAGTAAAGCACTGATTAAATGAGGTCGCCCAGGGCACTCTATTCTTTGGTTTTGATTTTATGCCCTGTGGATTTCTGGATTTTTTATGCAACAATTTCAAATTGGGAAGTAGGACAAGGCCCTAATGGAGAGTGTTTCTGTTCCTATGATGAAAAGAATCGATATGCTTCCCTACATCGGTTTTACATTGGTTATTAACACTAAGTGCCTAAGGGTGAAAAAAAAAGGTTTTTTTTGCTTAATTTCTTTTACCAACATGAGTTAATCATGTCCTTTTTGCCTCCTACTAAGCTTCCGCGCCTTGTGCTATAAATTGTAAGCGAAGGGGGTTTACATGCATAGTTGATGCTCTCGTTTTATTGATTGAAAAACAGAGGGCTCTTTTAAGGCATTTAATATCAAGCTGAAAAAGTGCGGGAACTGGGAACCTGGGTCCCGGGAAATTCTTCCTTATTTGGAGGGAAATTTTTGTCAATGTATATAAAGAAATACCTTAAGAATTGAAGGGAAATTTGAAATTTTGGAGGGAAATCTTGATTGTGTTCCTGGGAAATTGGCATTTTCCCAGCCCTGTTTAACATATTAGTTAGGACTTTTTTTTTAACTATTGAACCTAAAATTCACATGTGATTGGCCAGAGTTTTTAGGGCCCTATATTTAAAGATACAGAATTATTAATGAATTTTCATTTAGTGTTCGTACCTTGTGAGGAGTCATAAAAATGCCATTAACTATGAGATGACGTTCCCGTTCAGAAGATCCAGCCAAGCAAAGGGGGCAACTTTTTTTTTTTTTAATTTTTAATAAAAGGTCCCAAAAACAAACAAAGTCCACATTTTGTGATAAGATGTTCAAGAAGTCCAACAACGGACCATATTTTTTAGGGGGTTAGGCCCATTTTCCCCAAAAAAAGTCACTTTTTCAAAGACCCGAACGCCCCAAAATTGCTTGCATACAAGCCCCGAACATCACAGTGCATAAGCCACGGAAGTGGTCACAGGCAGCCATGTTTCAATCTTTTAATGCTTAATGATCTTATCAAAATCCTCCAATGTTAATGCTAGGCAATCTGTCATATTTGTTGTCTTGAGGAACTTCCTAAAGAACCAGTCTTCAGGAACGGCATTATTTTGTTGAGAAAAATCTGAGAGGAAGAGTACAGAAAAGGACAAAATTCATGTTACGAACTCTTAAGTTCTATGCATTGCCATTCATCAACTGTATCCAAAAGGAAAAAATTGACGTGCTTTTATATTGATGTTACCAGGGGTAGCTCTTGAGAAGGATGTTTATGTATAAAAGCGGGTGACTTCTTCACTTCTTTGACTGGAGAGAAACGTTTCGCTGCTGTTACCCGGGGATGTGCGCTTGCTAAGTGGGATGATTGCGTGGGGAATTCTTCTTAGTATGTTAGGTACTTGGTAAGGGATCATGATTTATATCTTAAATTTTCATAATTTAAATCGCTGATTAAGTACACTTAAATTAAAGCCGTGGTATGTAGCTGTATTGCTAATATGAGGAGAGAGAGATAGAGAGAGAAGGAGAAAGGGCGAGGGGAAAGCGGGGAGGGAGAGAGTGAGGAGAGGGAGAGGCTGACTTGTCCTCCGTTAAAAGGATTTTCCAATTTATCGATTAATTTTACATAGGAGCTCAGTTCCTACTTTCAAACGAATGGTACAGGGACATACGTTTGGTTGCGTTTCTTAATTGTAAAAGAAACAATTTATTACAGGTAGGTAAACTACACCATCTCTAACACAAAAACGTAATATTCTTGATCCATCATTTTTCATTAAAAAGATATTCTGAAATTGTGTTCCACAGCAGCCAGCAAATTCCCGTTGTGCAGGATTACACCAACAGCAGGTCACGCACTGCTGCAATTCAAAAACACAGAATTTACTTACATTTCCCAAAGAAACATTGATGTGACCGTGTAGAATTTTTTGGCTAAAATGGTTTTTATACCACCCGAAACCCTTCAACAGAAAACTTCTAAACCGGTCACATAATTTTTGTTTTAAAACCCGTAAATTAACCCTCCGAATATCAAATTTCCAAAGATGGCCTACTAATTGTCTGTTGAAGAGTCTCTTCATTTGAACCATGACAATCATAAACAATAGCTCAGGCGGGATGTTTTTGGTTTTTCGGCTGCTGGATTGTTTCTTTGGTACTATTTTCATCATTCAATTTGATAATCTTATTTATGTATTTATGTTCCACTGAGTGAGCAATGAAAATCTGAATATCCCATGAGGAAAGTTTGCAGTTTGAGTTTTAAGTGGGCATACTGTAGCCTGCAATTTCCCCAACTCTTGGTTTTTAAAAAAGGCATGATACCACACTTTACCCATGCATACCAGATGAAAAAAAATGAAAAACTTAGTGGAATACAATCAGTTGATCTTGGAAATAGTTGTCGCTCTCCAAGATGCTTGAATAGCATCAATGGTTATTGAATATTATCAAAAATAATGCTTTACAAGTTTATTACTACTGTTACTACAATAGAGGTCTTCCCCATTTTCGGATTAGTGGCCATCTTGCCGGGAAGGCAAAGTCCATTCCAAAATTTTGGAAGGACTTTCTAAATGTAAAAGAATGAACAATGGCATGTTGGATATTATGCATAAAAGTATGGGTCACACTTTGAATAGCACAAGTACTTTGAGGTCGGGTATTAAATTGATCTGAATGAGGCATATACGACTAAAAACACCTTTGTTATAGGTTATTGATGAGTGAGGTGGAAAGACCTTATACCCTTTTAAAATCCCATAGAGGTGTAGCTTTCATTGTAGGATATTCAGAATTTCATTGCGTAATTTTTACTTGATGGTCATAAGTGAGGTACACAAATTGAAGGATATTTTCGAGGGACTTGAGAAAATCACACCAAATGTTACAGACGGGTGCATTGTCCTAATATCCATAAACAGAAAACATCGCTTGGGTAGACATTTGAAAAAATAAACTTTTACAGCATCACAATCAACATGTTTCTCATTTAAACGAGTGAGGTACTGCAATTAAGATACACTGGGTGAAGATTTTAAATTAATATTCCATGATGACTACTATAGAACAGGGACATTTGTGGTAAGGACACGTGTGAATGTTTAAAGGTAAATGACAAAGAAATGTAATTTTTTTCTGTGGTTTTATCAATTTTGTATTCACTTGAATAAGCAAATAGAATGGTGGGTTGGGGACTGTGGTTGGGACAGGCAAGGGGTTTTCAAATTGTCAAACTTTTCTTCATTTCATATGCATTGGTCTGGATTAGCATGAAACTTGGATGCATTGTTGGGTAATAAAGATTATGTGAAACCAAATTGCAGGTCAAAGGGGCATATGTCAAAGGTGAAATAGGTCAGAAATACCCAATACTTGTTTGGTTAAAATTGTTTTATTATGTATGTCTTGGCCCAATTAGTGTGAAACTTGGATGTAATGATTGGAGGGTAGCAAAGGTTTTGTGGACTACAGTGAATGTCAAATGAAACATATCAGTCAGTTTAGGAGCTTTTAGGCCAAAATTGCTGTAATAGTTTTGCACAAATTTTAAAAGCAGTATGGTCAGGTTTTCTTTGTGGGCCTGCTACTAGTGTCCTGGTAACCAGTACTACCTGTCCCAGGGTCGGGTTGTCGGTTGCTAAACTGTCACCCCAATTGGGTTCTAAGGAAATCTGATGAGGAGGGTAGCTGGTTACCCTAGAAAAACTGAAAAGAAGATCTACCTACAAGGGCATTGGCTCTGGAGAGCTAATGGCAGCCACCCGATACATTGACATTGGGAAGCACTTCTGGTCAATTATCTTTGCTCTAATAAATCCTCAAGCAACAGTTTTGCTGTGAATGTGAGGTGAATCCGGCCACCCCCTGTTAGCGGGGACAAAGCCGGATTTAAAACTTTGGTTTACCTTCCTTCCTAATAGCCCTGCAGGTGTGCACGCATACTTTTTGGCAATGCTTTGTTCATTGCCTGACACTGATGTCACATTTCACCTTATCTATAACACATATAAAACCACTGAATGTATAACCAATAAACCAATAAAATCAGCCAGTAGATCTCATATTTGCATAACAAGGCTACAGCTACACACATTGATGAATAAGTGAAAATTTTAATATGTTATGATAGCAGCAGCTAGCAATAAAATGGATATAATGCAAACAGTAGGGACAAATTATTTAAAGGTCCATTGTCCGATCGCTAATAGATTTTACCGGAAGTGGTAAAAATTTTGGTATCAGAAGAAAGCTATTTTTCTCATTTACCCTGTGAAATCTTAGGGTTAAAGGATGTTTGGTTTGGATGTTATGAGCGAAAATATGTCCCATTTTGGTCACCCAATATGAATTTTACAAAGTACTCTATGGGATTACAGAATCATGTTTTTAACTCTCACTTCAAAACGGGTATAAATATTGGCACAAAACTTTACAGATGGGGGTTTTCAGGTGAAGGCCATTCTATCAAGATGAAAAATTTATACACTTAAATCGGGTCATCCCCCTTTAAGTTTAGAGGCATAGAGCTTTGACTATTTTGCTGCAGTTTTTACTCAATTTCTATAAAACTTCCAGATTATCAATTTAAAGGTCATAAAACAAGTGAAATGTAATATCACTTCATTTTGGTATTTTTAAGCACATATTTGTATATAGTCGTTCAATATTTGCACAAGTATAGTCTAAAAGTACACCATACATTGATGACATTACAAATATTTTATGTAGCAAAAAGTGTAAAGTAATATTATTTTAAAAATATATGGAATTAAAGGGGCATTTTGTGATCCACAACTTCGTCTAGCTTACTACATAAAATCAGACCGTTTGGCCAGATTGTCAAATTTCTCCAATTTTCTCCCCTAAAAGGTGCTTGTTCTGATTTAATGTTTCATGTTCTCTACTTGATGTGAGAGCGTGGTACTTGCATACACTCGCCACTAGTTTCTTTAGAAACAAACTTGCGGTTTTGATGGTAGAAGCAATAATGCATATTGCAAAACCCTATTCAATTCTGTGCTGGTATTGAAGGTTAACCATTCAAATGGCAGTTATTTCATCTCTATCTTCAGAAAGAGGTGGATTTGAAGACAGAAATTCATGACAATAGTGAGAAAATATGGCATTTCATGTGATATCAAAATGTATACTACTTTCGGGTAAGTCGGGCTCCCAAAAATGATCGGAACATGCACCTTGAGGCAGGAAGACACATAGGGATCACTTTGTCTGCTGTTGTTGTTGATGTCTGTTGTTGTTGATGTCTGTTGTTGTTGTTGATGTCTGTTGTGAAATAGGGTTAACATTTGCATGTAATATCCTCATACTTTGATGGATTTAAACCAAACTTGGGTCATAGGTGCAACATGGCATCCCCCACTTGTTGGTGAGGTCAAAGGTCATGTGCCAAGGTCTAAGGTCACATGAGGTCAAGTTGTAAAATAGGATGAAAATGTAAAATTGACCTAATTTGAAAAGTTCAATTAGAACCAAACTTGAATCATAGGTGCAACATGGGATCCCCCACTTGTTGATGAGGTCAAAGGTCACATGCCAAGGTCAAAGGTCATGTGAGGTCAAGTTGTAAAATAGGCTGAAAATGTAAAATTGACCTCATTTGAAAAGTTCAATTGGAACCAAACTTGAATCATAGGTGCAACATGCAAACCCTCATTTGTTTATGAGGTCCAAGGTCACATATCAAGGTCAAAGGTCATGTTCGGCCTATAATTCACTAACCGCAACAGCAGGCGGTCCGAGGACCGATGTATTTTTTTGTAAACCATTTTATCCAACATTATGAAAGGGAGAGAAGCTACATTTTGTAATTTTTAAATCTGAAGATTTGAAATTATGCTAGAGTATTTTGTTCTCAAAGGAGAACTTTGTTTTCACTCTGAACATGATCTTCATTTATTTTGTCAACATAGAGTATGGTATGTGTTCTTAGAATAAATTTAAAGTGGGCAAAGGAAAAAGAAGGCATGCCTACAAGCTCATATCAGTAGCAAAAATCCTGGCCTTGATCATGTTTTACTCTCTGTTAATTGGGAGCACGTTGTGGAAGTTTGATCCAAATAGCTATTTGACCTACTTATTTTCAGTTTGTACAATTTGCCCAATCCAGTGCTTTTGTTTTTAAATGGGTTAAAGCAGCCCCAATTTGGGGTGCACTTTCCATATTACAAATTGTAATTAATTCATTTTGTTAAATTATAATCTGCACATAAAGTTAATTTTTTTTAATCTAAAGTTAGTTATTCCGACTTGCTATAGAGCAAGTTTTGAGATGGTATCATTTTTGAACTGGCAAATTTGGAAAATGGACTCGTGTATGACATTTTGACCAAATTAAGGACTCTATTTTTTATTTTGCAAATGAGGGATGTCGACATGAAATATTACCGTAATGAATCAAATTAAACCTATTTCATCTTGCTTGAAAATGTACCAAAGGCCTAAATAAAGTAACGGCATATCCAGCTTGACCTGTGGGGAGCTAGTAAATTATAATTCCTTTTCTTAAAGCTAAAAAATCCTAATATTTAGGGAGGATAGGTAGACAGGTATGTGGGTGGTCAGTATTGTTTTAATTTTGTGTCAAACTGTGTTAAAGGCACTATCAGTGATTTGCTAAATCAGAAAATAAAAAAATCATTAAAAATCAGATTTTTGCATGTTTGTAACAAGTGTAGGTATCCAGTGGCGTAGCCAAGTAGGGGCAGAGGGGACAGAGTGCCCCCTCTGAAAATCTTTTTGAGGGGAAATCGGGAAGTAAAACATGGATATTCGTGTTAAATCAGCCCTCTTTCAGAGTCTTTTGCCCTACGACCAGGTTATTTTTGCCTGTGATCGGGACATTTGTTGCACCTACCGGAAAATTTCCCCTCCAAACCACTGGGCTGGCTACGCACCTGTAGGTATCCTAACATACCCTGCAAATTATAAGCTCAAAATCAGCCTAATTAAATACAAAACCGGATATTTTAGTCATTACTGTCCGTACAGTCACTTACTGCAACACGTAATTGAATGAATGGAGATTCAGATCTTTGAACACTGCAGTTTTCTTTCTTTTCTGTTCATTTTTCAATTGGAAAAGATAACTTAGGACAATTCTACAGACTTGTTCTTCACTTTTATATCAATAATATGCACTGCAACTCTCTAAAATCTTTGGACTTATTTTTAAATCTATAAGACTTGTTAGCGGGACAAAACTTTTTCTGGATTTAAAAGTAATAAGTTTGTAAAAAGTCCTTAAGATTTACAAACAAATCTAAAATGACTTAAAACTCAGTTCATAATCAAATGAGAGACTTATGTTTAAGTCTAAAGACTTATTTTCAAATCCAAAAAGTTTTGTCCCGCTAACAAGTCTTCTTAGATTTAAAAATAAGTCCAAGGATTTTAGAGAGAAAATTCAAAATTTTTGATTCACTTCCGGTAAATCACTGATAGTGTCCAGGGCCGGAAATTCGACGCGAACCCGCGAACTGGTTCGCCTGAAGGTTCGCCCAAAATTACACTTGCGAGAACCAAAACGGGTTCGCGCAAAATTTGTGCCAATCAACAATGATCAAACGATAAAAATAGGCACCACAGTTTCGCGCGATTTAAAACGGCAAAATGCGCGGCCCATATTTTGAAATGCGCGAAAATGCACTATTTTTAAAGTCAAAATTCGCGAAAATGTGTTTCCGAATGTTTGCCCTGCTAGTCAACCAGGAACACGAAGAAGTCTTTGCAAAAACATTGCTCAAACTTCCAAAATTACATCCTATTTCTTACTCTTTTCTCGGCTGAAAAATGTCAAGAAGCACATCATTATCACCTGTTATTTTTCCCTTCTTATTCTGAATAAAATATTTGAATCAGATGTATTTTTTTTTTTTTTTTTTTTGACATCCAGCAGGATCCATCTGACATCCCCAACCTAATGACAAACAGGGACATTTGGCGCTACATGGTGAACAGCATCTCGGCTGCGGCCGTTAGATAGATAGATAGAGAAATAAAGTAACAGCATATCCAGCTTGACCTGTGGGGAGCTAGTAAATTATAATTCCTTTTCTTAAAGTTAAAAAATCCTAATATTTAGGGAGGATAGGTAGACAGGTATGTGGGTGGTCAGTATTGTTTTAATTTTGTGTCAAACTGTGTTAAAGGCACTATCAGTGATTTGCTAAATCACCAAAAATCAGATTTTTGCATGTTTGTAACAAGTGTAGGTATCCAGAGGGGGACAGAGTGCCCCCTCTGAAAATCTTTTTGAGGGGAAATCGGGAAGTAAAACATGGATATTCGTGTTAAATCAGCCCTCTTTCAGAGTCTTTTGCCCTGCGACCAGGTTATTTTTGCCTGTGATCGGGACGTTTGTTGCACCTACCGGAAAATGTCCCCTCCAAACCACTGGGTTGGCTACGCACCTGTAGGTATCCTAACATACCCTGCAAATTATAAGCTCAAAATCAGCCTAATTAAATACAAAACCGGATATTTTAGTCATTACTGTCCGTACAGTCACTTACTGCAACACGTAATTGAATGAATGGAGATTCAGATCTTTGAACACTGCAGTTTTCTTTCTTTTCTGTTCATTTTTCAATTGGAAAAGATAACTTAGGACAATTCTACAGACTTGTTCTTCACTTTTATATCAATAATATGCACTGCAACTCTCTAAAATCTTTGGACTTATTTTTAAATCTATAAGACTTGTTAGCGGGACAAAACTTTTTCTGGATTTAAAAGTAATAAGTCTGTAAAAAGACTTATTTAAAATAAGTCCTTAAGGTTTACAAACAAATCTAAAATGACTTAAAACTCAGTTCATAAGTAAATGAGAGACTTATGTTTAAGTCTAAAGACTTATTTTCAAATCCAAAAAGTTTTGTCCCGCTAACAAGTCTTAGATTTAAAAATAAGTCCAAGGATTTTAGAGAGAAAATTCAAAATTTTTGATTCACTTCCGGTAAATCACTGATAGTGTCTTTAAAAATAGTGCATCATTCCCAGAACTTGTTATAGTTATCTAAGCTATTATGTAAGCCAAATGGTGAAGGAGCTAGTTGGTTGCTGTGTATATGTACCCCAAATCCCCTTCCACGGAGGCCAGGCATTGTTGACTTGGTTTTTCATCCGGAGCTCTTGTCAATTCTGACTCGAAAGATGACAGCAACCGGATAAATGTCACCTCCCCGTGACCTCACCACCATCGATGAGTCAGGAAGAGCTGTCACATGAATGTCAAATGAAACATTTAAAATGTCATAAACGTAAATGCTGAGGATGACAACAAAAGATCCGATGGCTGTTGTGTTGCTGGGCGTAATCACAGCCATCTCTGCAATTATTTTCTGATTGAAATGGACAGAGGTGACCTGTGGCTTAGTCTTTTGATTTAAGGGGTTTTGATAGGTTGAAATAATTTTATTTTTCAACAATCTCTTTATCAAAATAGATTAATCTTCCACAATACCCTAGTTGATAAGACAAAAACAAAACATTTTATTAGGATCATTGAAATATTGCCTGTAGGATTGTGTTTTTATATCAGTGACACTTTTTTAATGTTTTCCTGAAAAGGTGTATAATAAAGATGCACTTTATTGCATCAAACCCCTTAAGGGGTCACATCTATTAACTAAACTTTGAAGGTGATATATCAGAACTGACAGGGCATATTATTGATAAAGATTTGATTTAGGAAGAGATGGGGGATATACCTGTGAAGTCAAGCATTTACCCGGATTTAGTCCTT